>CANYBF010254967.1:0-39302 GCA_948192965.1 Dalechampia spathulata | reverse complement strand
ATGCTGGGCCATAAGTTAGGCCTATTAAGGACCCAATAAGGAAAGGAAGCTAGGCCAATTAGTAGCCTAATGAGCTTATACGAATTTCCATTTAATTATAGCATTTTTATTTATTTATTTATTTATCTTTTAAGTTAGAGTAGAAATAGAAGACCAAGTCCTCCTTGGATTAAGACTTCCATATCCTTGAAGGACTAGGATTAGAAACTAGTATAAATAGAAGCTTATGTAAACCTTTTTCAGCACCTTTCAATTATCATTCAATACACAGAACCAATTTTGGTTTTATTTATGAATTTTATGTATTTAGTTAGGAAGTGAGGTTTTGCTTTCTTCTAATTGCATTAGGAATTAGTGATAACTTATCAATCTAATTGTGGCGTTTTATCTTCTTCCATTAAGCCTTATCTTTTGCGTTTCCTTTCTTGCTTGTTTGGGGGTTCAATAGGGCGGGGGTTTATTCTACCATTGGAGCTATATCTTAGGTACGTGTGGGTTTGTGGCATAATTGCCATTGGGTTCCACGTCACTTATTGGGTTTCTTAGCAGCTTTCTTTTTGACAACCCCACCCTTTAGCTTTAATGGTTTCTTTCCTTTCTTATTATTATTACCCTTTTTAGGTTTAGAAGAGCTTACTATCGATACAGATTTAGAACACTTTTTATGAGCTTCCTTAGCAAACTTGAATAAGTTTATAAGCTCAAGAATGGTAGTTTATCCCTTGTTCATTTGATAGTTAAGTAAAAAATATGAATAACTATCATGTAGGGAATGCAAAATGGTATCAATATAGATCTCATTATCCATACCAAGGCCTAAGGATTCCAACCTTTTGATATATCCTTGCATCTTTAGTCTATGTTGGACTACATATGTACTATCAGCCATCCGATACCTAAAAAGTATCCTTGAGAGATCCAACCTCTCTATTTAAGCCTTTTTTGTAAAAAGCTCCCTTAAATGAAATGCCATATTATAAGCATCCATATGCTCACATTATTTTTAGAGATCATTCTCCATGGTAGATTGCATGATGTTACAAGCAACTTTATTATTATCCTTATACTTATATAAGTACAAACTTCCTCTTCAGAGGAGTCTGTTATAGGGGTAGGTGGAAAATCTTTATCCAAAACTTAGCTTTTTTTTTCACCTCTAAGAACAATTTTTATTTGGCAAATTTAGTTTATGTAATTAGATTTGTTTAGTTTATTTTTGAGAATACCATGGAGATTAACTTTTGTTTTCATCTTAAATCTAAAATAAAAAAAATATGTTACATTCTATAACATCATGTTTTAAAAAATTAGGTATTTAATTAATGTTTTATATCTCCTACTATTTTATTTCAAACTAATAGTCCTCAAGTATTAATCTAAGAAAGTCACACTTTGCTTTCCTTAGTGGATTAGTATCCAATAATAAATAAAATTTAGCCTTAGGTATGCCCAACCAATTAACTTTTAATATTAAAGGTAAACATCTCATGTTAATCATATCTTTATATGACTACTTTTCATTAAGTTATCAACTCTTGATACATATGTAATCTCATTACATATTTTCGTAATCTTGTTTATAGAATTATTCACCTTGAGTATGCTTAATAAACGACTAAACCCTATTTAAATCTTACCCATTTAAAAATTTAAAATGTATTTTACGTCATGTAAGCTTGAGCAAGCTCAGCAACTCACATGAAATAAAACACTCTCTTTTAATTAATTAAATGGAAGGCATATAAATTTAATATTTATTTTCAGGATTTTCTTAATTTAAGTAGTCTCATCATACATGGTAGGTGTAATGTAATATGTACACTCATGCATGGTCTTGGCTCATAAGCAATATGTACACTCATGCATGGTCTTGGCTTATAAGCATAGATAAGCATCTCATACATAACATTTTTATATATGATGGTCATGGAATTGAGCATCTATATAGGTTATACCTAGGTTAAGCATGAGTTATAACCTAAAATATTGAAATAATACTACATTATTACAAAATATATTTTAAACTGCCCCTTATCTTCTAGTAATTTCTTATTTCAATTGCTTCTTTATATATCCTATGTAATCCAATTATATATTTTATAATTAGAAACCTCAAGTTACATTTGAGAGGAGTGGATGAGAAAAGAAATGACATTAAAATTAGAGATAAGGTAGGACACATAAGTCCTATTTACCAAAAAAGGAAAGAAAACTTATGCATATGCTCATTCCAATTGGTCTAAGTCCATAACCACCATCATGCATATCATTCAACCATACATTCATATATCCATGATGTAATTGAGAAAATATGACTTATAATGGACTTGCTTGGATATGGCATATTATTTAGAATTTGTAAAATAGCTTTAAGTTGAGTAATTTTAAAAAACTTTCAAATATATTCATCCAACAATATATTAATCATTTAAATATATTTAAATATCAATATATTACAATAAATAAATTTTATTATAAACACAAAAGCAGTTTTCATGCACATATGTACCAGATCAAAATATTATTTTAAATAAAATATCAAATGACTTCAAAAAATAATAAAAATCTCTAAATCAAAACTTCAATGAGTCTAATTTATAAAAATCAAATTCATCAATCAAATTGATAAATGTAAATCATTGAAAATAAAAAATGCTGAAATGAACTTCCATGCAAACATCTCATATGCATATGAATTGAAATTTCAATTAGATTTAATTTAATTCAAATAAAAATGTAATTTTATTATTCTAGATTAATGTCAACACATTATTTAATAATATGATCCATGTGATGTTTAACAATTAAACATATCAAAAATACATAAATCTAGCAAGAACAACACATATGAACAATTCTGCAGTTACATAATGACATGCATATGAAACAATAATTTTTTCTCAAAAAACACATAAGAACAATTCTGCACTTGCACAGTGACATGCATGTGAAATAATAATTTTTTCTCAAAAATTTTCCATATACTTAGGAATAAATGGTTAAAATTTTATGTAAGAACTCACACAATAAAGCCTCTAAAACATAAAAGAATGCAAATCCAACATATGTAGAAAATAAACATTTTCAAATGTTTTTCATGAATGATTGCATAATAATGCTTGCTTTGATACCAAGTTAGATTAATAGAGTGAATTAGTAGGAATAAAATGAAATTTTTATTTAGACTTATTAAAGGAGGTGAGATAAGGACAAGAGCAGGATTCTCATTAAGGTGAATATAATAGTAGCTTGATGGATTATGTGAAGGTCATGAGTAGTAACAATAGTAGAATTAGCAATATCATTAGCATAGGTGGCCATCATATGAATAGTAAAGAAGAATGTCATATCCACACAGCATGCATCCATGTATGCATGAATGAAATATGATGCATGAATGCTTTAATATGATGAATGTGGTATGAAGTGTTTTATAGATAAAGAAATTCCATATGATATGAAATTGATAGAGAAAAAAATGAAAAGATGATTATAGATGTGAATATGCACTAAAGATATAAATTTGGTATGCTTTTGTTGAATGCTTTAAATGAAGCTCTATGATGGAATTTATGTGTGTAAGGTGATGCATTGACATGTTTAACATGTTATTGTATGATAATGTATGGTTTAAGATGTGTGAATATAAGTTAAAGTGAAGTTAAAAGTCATGGTATGTTAAATGGTAAGCTATGACATAAATGGAATTTCATGGAAAGTTAAGGTTATTATTAAAAACCATTATATGTATGACTTATGACCATGTTACTATGATGAATGGTAAGTGCAATCCTTATGTAATCATGATGTAAAAATGGTTATGTAAAATAGGAAATAAATTGGTTTAAGGGGTAGAATTGTGTAATCCTTGAATTTGTATGAAAATATGATTGAATGATGTGTTTAGATGGTGAAAATAGGGTTTGGTTGCATGCAAAGGTGAATTGTGTCATTAATATGCCAAATGGTTGCTAAGGAGGCAGCAAGGCATGTTAATTGGGCATGTTGTGTACATATGGCTTTAAAGTGTGGATATGTATGTTGTGTGATAGAAAATTGGACTTAAGTTTTTATGTTAAATGTATATATGTGTTTACATTTGGTATGGCTTGATGTGAATATGAATTAAAGGTCAAATGGTTAAGGTATACATGAGGAAACTCATAAGGCAACTTATGAACTGCATTATGCAAGTTGTGTAACTTTATGTATTGTAGAAGATGTGAATGTATAATTGTAAATCTAGATATATTGCTTATAGATAGGACTTAGGATAACATGTTCATGCATTAAAAGTGACTATATGGTTAAGCTATGATAGGGGAAAGAATTATATAAGTTTATAGTATGCTAAAAATGTGCATTTTAGTGTAGCATGTAAAATAAGTCATTATGCATGGGTTGTTTGCATATCAATTATCATTTAAGGAATAAGACATGCATGTGCCCTATTCCATATAAGGTAAAGAAGTGAATTTATGCAAGTTTATGCATGTTGCTTGCAAGATTCATGCAAGTATGCCTTAAAGTATGCAAAATAGTGCATTTTGGCAGC
This sequence comes from Dalechampia spathulata, assembly GCA_948192965.1. NCBI lineage: Eukaryota > Viridiplantae > Streptophyta > Magnoliopsida > Malpighiales > Euphorbiaceae > Dalechampia > Dalechampia spathulata. The sequence continues at coordinate 34,747 of CANYBF010254967.1, read as the reverse complement.
CTATTTTGGGTATTCGGCCTTTTTGATTTTGGAGGCCTACATGAATGAAACAAATTACATGCTATAGCTTGAATTAAACCTTTATGAGTCTAGTTTGTGATGGTATATGACATGTTTATGTTAAAAGCCAAGAAGACTACTTAAAAATTCATTTAGTTCAAGTAGGCATAAAAATGGTACTTTCACTTTCTAATTTTGGCAAGTTTATGTTGTATGCCATAAATATGTAAGTTAGTACTTTATTTATATGGTTTAATACCTTGAAATATGTATGAGATGATGGACTAAAATTAAGTATCATTCATGATTCATAAGATGGTCATTAGGGATACTTAATGGCATATGCATATTAAGTAAAGCAGAGAATGACACATGACATGAAAATGACCATATGAATAGTAAAAATAACCAAATAAATAGTAACTTGTCTAACATGATTCAACACCTTAATGAATGTGCATCTTAAGCCTCCAAAATTAATGCTATACATACCTAGACTTTATAACTCTCCATTTTGCATAAGAATATACATTTGGAAGTATGAAATGATGTTAATGTTATATGCTCACACATGACTATGAAAAGTCTTATATATGCTTACATGTTCTAAACATTTAAGTTACATGCCAATATGCATACGTATGACACTTATATGCACTTGTACTTGAATGTAAGGATGTGTAAAGGTATGAATGTGAATAATGGCTAACCATAAATATACAAATGGAAGTCAATGATGTATAAATACATTTAATTTAATGGACGATATTATGATTCAAAGAACTAAGTTGGCCAAAAGGTATGTATGACCTTTACTTATGAAGTGTGAAATGTTGTAAGATGATATTATGCTAATATGAAAGTTGAATTATGATTACACATTATGAATGGATATGGATTCTTTAAGGTGATAAATTAAGTATAATATATGAATGAATTTACTAAGTGAATATAAACTAGAAATGCTACAGGTTGAGCTGACAATACTCAAACTTCTCCTCCAGCTATCGATAGGGGCAAAGTAGTAGCAAGTTTGTGCTATTCACTTAATAACTTCACATAAAGTTATGAAATGATGGTTTCTCACCTATATGCTTATGAAATCAACTTAATAAGATTATACTATGAATGGTATCATATGATCATCTTTGCATATGATCATTAAAACATCAATTATGCATCATGTCATGAATCATTCATACATAAAGGCATATTCATGACATATCATATAGAGGATATAAGGTGGGAAAGGAAAGTGATATACAGAGAAACGTTCAATGAAAGTGTATTGGGTCATAGAGTTATTCTCGATTCACTTGATGGAATCATACATTATATGTTCCTATCATAGAACTACAAAGAAATATTATGTTCCTATAGGAACCAGAGTATTATATAGTACCGATACACAAAGAAATGGACCTAGTATGGGTTATGCACAATCATACATAGATGATAAGAAATGTTATAGGAAAATCAGAGAGGGAATGCAGAGCATGATTGCATTCTCACAAACATACATTATCATTCATATATCATGAAAATATAATTGATGAAACAATGAATGCACTATAATTATGCTTATATAGAAAAGTATACAAAGTAATGATGTTAAAATACAATATTTGATCCAAGAAAAGTTACAGTGGATTCTTTATGGTATTTACTCTTATTTATATACAGTATGTTACATGCATTGCTTATAATAGATAAAGAATGATCCAAATCGACATAATATGAAACTATCATATTGATTAATGACTGTTCATCATGATTTGATTTTCTTATGTTATATATGATACATGATCATGTTATTTACTCATTTTATAGCACCATTGAGTTTTATACTCAGTGTTTATTATTTGATGAACACAGAATCGGGATCCTCAGGTGAGAGTCTAGATTGATCGATCAATAGTCAGAGGAGGTTGAGATTTTGAAGAATCTCATTATCAAAGTAGTTTTAGACAAATATAACATACTCCATAATGTCTTTTGTATATGCAGCATGTTGTATTAACATTTATGGCAGTGATACTTATATTATAAACTTTTATTATGTGTAATATCGATACCACTTTATTATGTAATACTAAATACACAAATTTCATATGATAGATGGATGTATGGTTATGAATGATAAATATATGATATACTCACAAGATATAATGGATGCATACTATTGTGTATTGATATTACCCATGTTTACAGATATTATTGGATTACAGGTACATAATATTTGTCATAGTTAAATGAATTGAGATGCAAAAGAAATTGTACAAATTCCTTGTGGGATAATTAATAATTTCCTTGCTTAAGAGACTATTAGTTATTCTACGGGAGTATGTTACACTGGGTTTCGATGTCACAAAGAAGAACTAAAAAGAACTCTTTAATACCATGAGAAAATCTTCTTCTTTATTAATGAAATCTTGAAAAATAAAAGAAATTGTAATAGATAATTACATACACAAGTCAAAAAAGAAAACTACTTAGACATATGCCATTATATAATAGGTTTCAAGAATAATAAACTTTTAGTTGGAAAAAAATATCACTTGACTAATAACAAGTTTAATAATCTTGATATAAATATCAAGTAACATACATCAATGATATAGTTGATCTATATTAGAAATGTTAAATGTTTGACTAAATAAAAAATTTTTAAAATTTTGTTCTTATTATAAATATTAGGGGCAAGAATGCATCATTACCCATATCAACAATAACAATTTATTATTGGATACTTTATGGTTACTTTATGGTTTTAAGTATTATCTATTCATATTTTATCAATTATGTATTATTAAAAAATATTTAAACACCTATGCTTATTATCAAAGATAACTTATTGTATAATCAAAGATAGCCTATTGTATACTTATCATTAGGTTGTCTAAAAAACTCAATTAAACCAAAAGTTGAACCAAAATTGATAAAAAAAAATGATTAATTAATTCAATGGTTTAAGTTTAGGTTTTTGTATTTTATTAATCATGATTTTGATTTCAATTTTGAATTTTCATTAAAAAAATCCATTTGTTTTGGTTAATAGATTGAATCAAAGTATATATATGATTTATACATTATTTTATATATGTTATTGCCTATGTGATCAAATTTAGGCTTTAGCCCAAATAGTCAAGTCACTGTAGTAAAGTTATATAGATTGTGGGTTCAACTCTTGAAAGCTACACACTTTCAACCCTAGTTATGGCTTTATAACTTCCCTTGCCATTAGTAATGGAAATATATGAAAATCTTATTTGTTAGTTACAAGCATAAATGGTGCAACCAAAGATTGCGCTGTGATGTAAATGTCAACCTGTAGTTATTGTTTATTTCCTTAAAAACTACTTAATACGTACATATAAATTATTCAAAATTCAATTTGAGGTATAGATATTATAATAATTTAGGGCATCACTCTTGTTTCTTTTCATAAATTTTAGTTAAAAAGAAATTATGATATATTTCTTTTTATATATAGCTAATTGTGTTTTTTTTTTGTATATAACTATAATTGTGTTTAAGTTCTAAATTTGACGTTCAAATGTAGGATTACGTCTATATTGTTATATACAAAACGAAAGCATAAACTTTACTGAACTTAAAAAAAAAACTAATTTATGAACATTTTTATTTAAAAAAATGTAATTAAAGAAACAGATAATTATGATTTTTTAAATTATTTATCAATTTAACGTGATGTTAAAAATATTTTCTTAAATAATGTGATTGTTTTTTAAAATGTTTTTCCTAAAATACTTCTAAAATTAACTAAAGCTGGTGACTTCAATGGTTTTAGAAAATCAACACAAACATAAAATAATAAAATATATTAACAAACAATGACATACAGTAATTTTAACCTTCTTAGAAAAGCATTGAAGTCCTTTATTTCAGGCACATTTTCTTCACAAATGCCTCTAATCCACATCCTCAAAAGCAAGCGGAACACATATCCGATCAATATCACGTTTTCAGGTAGCTTTTATCTCATAACTAGAAGGTTTGATTTTGAGCATCAAAACATCTACAATAATTATCAAACTATTTGCTAATTGTGTGTCATGTATGTCACATTACCCATGTTTTGTCATACACGTGTCAAACAAAGATGTTTTTATTTATTGACGCGGCAATCAACATTTTTGACATGTCCATTTTATTTGCTTACATGATAGTCAACCTTTAATACATGTCATGTCATTGAATATTTATGGAATACTCCTCCATTGATCAAAACAAAAAAAGAAAATCAGTTATCGATTTGAAATTGAAAATAAGAATAGTTTCATTACATACTATTTACCCGAAAAATTATTGAAAAGAAAGTATCAAAAAGATATTTTTCCTTGAAACTCATTTAGAATAAAAAAGAATTTATTTTTCATTTAAAATTTTTAGCAATTAAATGATAATAATCTATAAAAACATTGAAAGATGAGATAGAATCTTTATGAGATATTTGAATAAACATCTAAATATTTCTATTAAAATATCAGAAAAGCATTTTAGCTCTCCAAGATATTTACTAAAATTATTCCAAACATATAAGATATTCATGACGAGGCCATGAGATTGCAATTTGATAATAAAACAAATGAAATCATTTCAAATTTCAAGTAGCTGATATTGCTTGTGTTCAATAAAATGGTAAAATAATCCATCAAACAATTAATGCTTCGAAGACGTGATTGCCCCGATCAAATTCATTAAAAAATGATGAATTATGTTTTATATTTTATATTTTATAATAATGTTGAATGACCTTTTTCGAAGTTTTTGCAAATATAACAATTTTCCAAGTAGAAATAGTGATTATTATGACAAATCTATATTATAAACTAAAATAAATTTGAAATAAATATATGTTATATCTTAAAAATGTTATTTCTGTAAATATTTTCAAAAATTTCAAAATACCTCTAAACATATCTTGTCACCATCTTTATTATTTTATTTCATAAAATAGAAGTGAAGTGATAGTATTTCTACAAATAATATTTAATAAAAACTTTACTCTTTGTATTTAGAGATTGAAATAAAATTTCATAATTTCTTTTATTTTTGGAGGTTTGTATTTAGAAATCCATATGAACTTTTTATATTTGAAAATTAAGCAACAAATTCAAATATTATTATTATTAAAATAACCAATTACTTTAATAGCAACTACAGCTAATAAAACTTCTTTCAAGTTTACTAAACAATGATAAAAGGTTTTTATAAGTAATATTGGCAATCAACGTTCAATAAAAATAATATGGACCGAAATTGACGTATGCCGCACTTGGTTTAATTCCATAAACCGTCGCCTTCCATGAACTTAACGCATAATATGGAAGATATTAAGATGAATGTATGAATAGGGAAGAAGGGTCTAAATTCATAATCAGTTTATTATAAACAGAAAAATCATATTCTATTCAAAGTAAATGAAATATAAAAGAGCAAGTCAAAATGGAAAGAGAAGTCAACGGTCAACTTAATATTTATCTTTTATCACTATTTGAAATCTCTATCTACCTTGGCGTCTACTAACTGTCACATTCAGCAACTACTAAAACCAACTGTAACAGTTAATTTAAGAAAATAAAAATTTTAAAATAAAAAGTTAAAAAAGTAACAAATAAAAACACAACTCCATAACAAAACATCCATAACATAAAAAAAAAAAAGAAAAGAAAACACATTATATGTTTTGTATTGAGAAATTTTATTATTTATTTTATCAATATATTTGTTATTGAATTTTTTTTACATCTTTGTAATATTTCAAAAGTAAATATATAAATACATATATAACTGTGGATATGTGTGTGTATATATATATATATATATATATATTATATTAATAAATATGTATATATTAGATGAAGAAGAAAAAGTATTATGATGATTGAAGAAGGAAATGTGAAATAAACGAGAATAATTAAGTAAATCTTATAATTAAATGACACAAATTTGATAATTGTAATCAAAGTGACACCTTGCATATAAAATTTTTAAAAGTAATTTTTATAATTTTCCTATTATTTGTTGCATTCATGGTTAAATATAACTCAACTTATTTAATATAAAATAGTAAATCTAATTAACATTAATAATATAATCATTAATCATAACTATTTCAATATAAATAAAGAACCTAATATAATTAGATAAGCTATTAATACGTGTATATATATATTTGTGTATATTTTAATTTAGTTTCACATAATCTATTTTTTATATATATAATATGAATACATATAAAATTGATAATCATCATTTAGAATTTGATTAATAATAGTACCATTCGTGTGATTTTTTTGGAATTACAAGCATGCCAAAGAAAGTGTTCTCAAACTATTATGTCTTCTGATTTTTAATTAAGTAATTATGGCAATGGACTTTGGGATACTAAATCAATATATCAAATGCTCCTTAATGAATTGAATAATATGCTCCTGCTCTACTTTCCTCAAAGGTATTGCCTTTACCCACTTATTAAAGTAGTACGTAGCTATAACTATAAAGCTATAACCTTTTGATGAAATTAGATAATTTTTTTTGATAAGATCAATTGCTCAACCTTTAAAAGGCTACAGTTTAAGGATTAAATGTAGCTTTACAACAAGAACTCTCTGTACAATGTCATATCTTTGGTATTGTTGACATCTTTTAGCATAATTAATGTAATATTTTCGAATAGACAACCAGTAATAGCCATGTCTATGTATTAACCATCTCATTTTGATGTCAGATTGATATATCTCATAAACTCCTCCATGGACATGCTTCATCACCTCCAAAGCATTAAGAAAACTTAAACATCTAAGGAGCAATCCATCAAAATGTTTCTTAAAGAGATCCCCTTTAATTAACACATATTGCAAAGCTTGAACCTTTATTATTTAAGGAACTTTCATATTAGGACAATGCAAGTAAATCTTTAATACATCTCTCCAATCTTTTGTATTTCTTGTATTTATATTAAAGCTTTTTATAACAATTCCCCTTTCATGAATTGAAGGATGGTTTCTCTTTGTTATTAGAACTATGCAATGCACCAACTCCTCAGACATGTCCAATCTTATTGCTACTTGTACCAACTCATTAGCTTCCCAATTCTACTACCTTGGCACATGGTTGAACTCCCTAATAACTATACTACAACTGTAAATAAAGAGCCAATAATACACTATTACACTTGTACTCACCAACTAACTACCTTAATACTAACTATGAGTCTCCTATGATGTTCACTTCCTTTGCTCTTAACTCTTCTGATTATTAGTGCAATTGAAGTTTAGGTTAAATAGCACTGTAGTCTTTGTTCCACTTGGGGAAATTATGACCACCTTTGTCCCTACTGTCTTCTCAATATACAAACCATCAAATTTCAAGGTCCAAGGCACCTTTTATAAGTGAAAGACACCTAAATCAGGTTGTTTTTACCTTTCAACCTCTAAGCCCAGATAGTCGGCCAAGAAGTTTCCAAGGCCTGACCTTTTACTACCTTTTGGGGAAGGTAAGTTAGTGTAAACTCAGCTAATGCTAATGTGCACTTTTTAATCCTTCGTGTAATCATTTGTCTAAACAATATGTACTTGATCAAATTTGTTTATGATACTATGTACACCTTAGCTCTAATAATATAATGTCTTAACTTTATATAAGAAAAATAAAGAGCTAAGCGAAATTTCTCTATAGGTGTGTACTTAGTCTTTATGCCATTCATTACTCTAATAAAATAAAAAATTGCATGCTCATGACCTGTAAAGTTATTTTATGCTAACAGGCATCCTATAGAACTATAAGCAATAAAAATGTAAAGTTTCAAAGGATAGCCCTCCTTATGAGGCATTAAGATAGAAGGCTTACTTATACACTTCTTGATTCTTTCAAATGTAGCTTCATGGTGTTTTTCTCATAGGATTTCATCTTCTTTCTTTAACTTCAACAAGTTAGAAAATTCCTTCACCTTCTTTGCCAAGTTTAAAATGAATCTTTTTAGGTAATTGACTTTCCCTAAGAACTGTTGTAGCTCCTTTTTGTTGCTTAGGGTAGTTGCCCTCATGATGGCTTTTACTTTATTTTGATCAATCTCAATTCCTCTTTGATGTACTAGGAAGCCCAAAAAGTTTCCCAAAGGCACATTTAAGTGGGTTTAATTTAACTATTATTTCCTCAATCTTTCAAATACATTTCTCAAATGACTTATATGGTCTTTCTTATTTTTTGACTTGAATACTATGTCATTAATATACACTTCCATTATTTTAGTAATCAAGTCATGAAAAATTAAATTCATAACTCTTTGGTAGGAGGCACCATCATTCTTGAAACCAAACAGTATCACCGGCCATTCATAGGTACCCATTACTTCTAGACATCCAAAGGCAATTTTAGAAATATTAGACTCAATAATAAACTCTTAGTTATAATTAGCAAAACAATCACAAAAGGTTAATATTTCATGATTAGTAGTAACATCAATTGACATATCATTAATTGTCATGACATAAATATCTTTGGGAGTGACGACATTCAAATCATGAAAACCCATACACACTCTAAATTTTTCATTCTTTTTTACAATACGAACTACATTGGCTAGCCATTTCATATATTTGGCCTTCCTAATAAATCCTGCTTTTGCAATCATTCTATCTCTTCTTTGATTTTTGCTTCTATTTCCTTAGACTTTCTTTTGGGTGAAATAGGTTTGAAACTAGTTTGATTGGTAGGTGATACTCCATCAGATCATGGCTTAAACCATGCATGTCTTTATAATCCTATGCAAAGTAATCTTTAAACTCATAGAGCAGCTTTATTATCTTTACCTTTAACTTTAAATTAGGCTATTACTCACTTAAGTTATTTTAATTTCCTTAGATGACCTAAGGTTAGCTTCTTTAAGTAGATCATGGACCCTAACTCTTACTTCCTCTATCCTGGATGGTTCTGTCTAAAGGTTTTCCCTTTATATTTCATCTACTTCTTTAAAAGGTTCTTCTTCTAAGATGGCTTTAGTATCATAGATGCCTATCTCATCATTAAAAACCTCTTCCTTTATGATTTGTAATATTGTTTTCAAAATGATAAAAATAATAATTGCCTTTTCTTCAAAGGCAAAATCAACCATCAATTTCTTCCATAATAACTTTTGGAATCAAAATTTTATATGGCACGACCTCCATTGATTTTATGGTCATTATAGCCTTCTACTAGTGCCTATTGCAACCACTAACTTAGGATTTTCCATTTTTATTTTACCCCAAAAATTTGATAGGACCCAAGTCAAAATCATAATACATTCCTTCAACTACATTTACTTGAACACTAAAAGGCTTGTTATCTACCTATGTTATCTCTAGATCATCTCCCTTCTAAAATAAAAGAAATTGATGAAGTGAGGATAGTATACACCAATTGACATGAAACCAATCCTTTACAAGAAGTTCCTTATAGCTAGCAAATGAGTCCACCATAAAAAAGGCAAACAATGATGTCTTTGTTCTAATTATAATCTCTATGGGCAAGACTTTAAGTGTTTTAGTTAACTCTTTAGTGAAAGTAAACACAAACACATCAATTGAAATAAGATCTTTAATAGATTATTATAAGGTTTGAAGCATCCTTGAAGCTATAATATTGACGATCAATCCATTATCAATAGGATTCTGAAAATTGGTTAGCCATTAATATGTGCTTGAATATATAGCAGCTTGATATTTTTTATCATCTACTTTGATGATTTCTCCAACACCACTTATTTAGGCTACCTTGGACCTTTAGCTTGAATAGTGACTCTATTTACTACATTAGAAGTCAAGGGCTTGTTTGCTCTTATCACTTTAGGTATGTATACTTTCTCACTTTGTTTGCCTCTCTCCTTTCATCTTCCCACTTCTACTCCTTTTTCATTTCTTCTTTGGAAATATGCTGGTAATAAAAGAGAAGTGCCACAACCAAAAGAAATAGAAATGTTACCTATCATAAAGGTTTCCTTCATATCCTCACTCCTCCTAATCGACTTTATGTCATCTTTATTAACTTTTTACTGAATTTCATATTAGGTCTAGCCTCCTCTTGATTTCCCTTTCTGCCTTAAGTTCACCAATCACTTCCTCTTTGATTTTTCCTTATTACCCCATGCATTTTTCTTCTTTATGAATTCTCATAGCATTATATTTCTCAACTAAGTTCTTCCTTTTTAACCGCCTTTTTTATGTACGAGCCAGAGGTTGGGGGAACTTCTTATGTTGAAGAAGTTATCATTGCTCTCTCTTAGGTCTGGGGAAATTATAAACCTAGGTTGCTTCCTCTGAAACCTTAACTCTATACATCTGTAAACTTTGTATTCTTTAAACATTAGCTCTCATATGCTTCTATAAATCTTCGTATTTGTTTTCTTCTCTTTAAGCTTCAACTTAAGATCTCTCAACTGGTCTTTTGATTATCTAATATTCTCTTTAGTCTTTTCACCAAAATTCCTAGGCATCATCATGCCTAGAGAAAGTTTTGGGAGGCAGTCTCTCTTCTTTGTCAGCATCTCTTTTGTTCAACATTTTTCTAAGATATAAAATTATGGCATTTATTATTAGCATTAAGAGAAATGGGTTTTTTTCACTAGTAATGTCTCTAATCTTTTAGGAAACTTCATAACACCCTTATTGATATGATGCTATATCATATTCCTAAAACCCTAACATACATTAGTTGAATGAGTCCAAGAATGGTGACACTTATATTATGATTTTCCCTTGAGTTCCTCTTTGCTAGGAATGACATGATCAACTAGTAATTTGATGAACTTCTCCTTAAGGAGGAAATAAAAGATCTCCTTTATTTTCCTCATATTAAATGAATACTAATTATTATAAGTTTATGACTTTTTCTTCTCTTCCATTGGTTTCATTAACAAGAACAAACATATGAGCTAGTGGAAACTAGATTAGCCATAGCGACATCATGATTGACCTCTTGATATTAGATTCCCATCATTGCTTTTCTCTTATGATTTTCCTCCTTTAATAGCTCTTCATATTTTGATGTTTTGGCTACTATTTCATAAAAGTCATAAAACTTCATTCCCTTTAATTTGTTCCTTAGCTCAATGTCTAGCCCATGTTGGGCTATCTTCATAAACTTTATTTTTGGCATAAATATCTTGCATTAATTCCCTAGCTTTTTGAACCTTATAATAAAATAATCAGCAAATTCTCTAAGCCTTTATATCAGCCTAATAATTTCTATAATAAAGACTTTCGACTCCATTTCTTACTAAGTACATATTGAATTCCTAGGCAATGTAGAAAATCATGTAAAAGCCACTCTTGTTAAAGAGTTAGGAAACAAACACAATATAAAATAGTTAAAATTCTCATAGTTTACCTATTCATCATATTGAATGGTAAACCTGGAACTATGATCAATAGTTAATTGCCCATATTCCCCAGTAAATAAGCAGAGGTCAAGAAGTCTAAAACCTTTAAGATAAAGATCTTCTATATCCATAAAATTTAGATATGGCTTATGAAACTCTAGATGTTCTAATTGTCTTAAACCATGTGCATAATATTGGTAAAAAATATGATCAATGGCAACGAAAATATTTTAAATTTTTTTTATAAAAACACATTTTCAAGGATCTATGCAATTGAAATCATTAAGAACTAGAGATGATGTGATAAAAGATTAAGTAACACTTACATGTTTATCAATCTCCTTCGTTCTTGATACATAAGCTAACTTAATTCAATCAATAAGTGATGTATTTAGCACATCAAAATCTAATATAAGTAATGTGACAATCACATTACCCTCCTTTATCACTTAAGTCATGCATAAGTCATGTGACTTATGCACATGATGAATCATATGTATGACACATGCATTGTACATGCAAACTTACATCATGCATATCTGGAGTTCTACTTATCATAATTGCATGATCTTATTATCAAATCAAAGCTCTTTTTAATGCTTTATCTAATAAACATGAAAAATATAATTTATCTCATAAATATGAAATATTATCTCATATTGATTCATCTTCCTTTCTCTATTACTGATCCCTTTAACTTTTATGTGCAATCTTTTGGGTTCTTGATATGTTGGTAATATATTGTAATATTATTAAGTCTCATTTAATAATATTATATGTAAGTCAAGAGTGGTGTCTGGTCATATATCATGACTACCCATATGTCAAGAGGTCATAACTTTGAGTACAATCCTTCCATATCAGATGCTATTATAATAAACTGCTTTCATCATCCATTATCTCATTTAAGTTTAAGTATGGATTAATATCAACTCATTACATGATCAAGCATGTTAGATCATGCCTTAAACTTGATGTTACATGTAACATAATTTTTATTCCTAAAATACCCTAGGAAACATATTTACTTTCAAGTATTCTACTCTAGCCAAAGACTCTTAAATCAAAGATTACTACACGTATCATTGAGATGAAACCCCCATATTTAATCTGAGATGGTGAATCATTTATTAATATACAAATACATTCAACTACTTCAAACTATACCTAACCTCCCAACTATGAATGCCTCCACTAGAGGAATAACGCATATGAGTTAAAGCATAGCAATCCATAATTAAGATAACCTTGATATCCTAAGTCTAAAGATACTTACACTATTGATATAAGTGAGATTTATGCTTCATAGACATAGATCAATTATCCATATAAAATATCACTAACAGGGCTTTTAATGAATTAATACTATATTATTCATTCACATATTTGCCTTAGACAACTTATGTCATAGTGAATGAGGATCACCCCATAATAAAAGTATAACAAGTATTAATCTACCTATACTAATAATGTTCAATCTTAGTAATACTTTGATCAAGGTAATTTAAAGATTGAATATTTACATACAATAAGAACTTTATATCATAAACTCTTTATGAATTTCTCTTATATTGTTCCAATATCATTAACTTCATTATTTAGTTTAATACTCTAAGTAAAACAAGTATATAAGATATATTGTATTGAAATAATTAATAATACCTCTTATTGATTAAATATTCAATTAAAAAATTATATATGAACCATGATACTCTAACAAACTCCCACTTACGCTAGAGTAATCATACATGAACTTCAAACCCATTGAAGCTACATATCTATCATCCTTACTCTATATCAATGCCTTAGTGAGAACGTCCAACATGCTCTACTTTATAGGAACTTTATTAACGCCTACTTTTATTCTAGTAATGATCTCTTTAATCAAATGGTACTTTCTAAGTACATGCTTGGACTTTTAATAAGACCTAGGCTTCTTTGCTTATGTAATAGCTCTATTATTGGTACATAACAAGGGAATAAGGTTAGTTATCTCAGGAACCACTTCAAGTTCATGAATGAGCATATCCTTAGTTGCATTTGATATTATGATGTACTATGCATCTGTAGTTGAATTTGTTATAGTTTCCTATTTGGAACTTTTCCAAATGATAGCCTTACCATTCATTATGAACATATAACCTAATTATGATTTTTAATCATCCTTATCTGACTGAAAACTAGCATCTGCATACTCAATTATCTATAAATCACTCTCTCCGTATACTAAGAACATATCCTTAGTCATTCTCAAGCACTTAAGGATATTCTTAATAGTCGCCCAATGTTCCTCTCTAAAATTAGATTGGAATTTACTAGTAACACTTAGTGAGAATGCTACATCAAGTCTAGCATATAACATAGCAAACATGATGGATCCAATTATAGATGTATATTGAACCATAGTCATGTGATCTTTCTCCTCTTATATCTTTCTATACCAGGGCTTAGAAGGATGTTTCCTATGAACCATAAGAATATAACCTTTCTTTGAAAGATCCATGCTAAACTTCTTTAGCACTTTATCTACATATATAGAGTGTAAAAGACCAATTATCTTCCTCTAACACTACCCCTGGAACATATCTTAAATCATCATAATGAATAGGATGAGATGTAAGATTAATATATCCATGAAATTGATTTTGGTTTAGAGGTCTGCCCATAGGTTGGCAACTTTATCTCTTTTATAGGATGGTTGATATATTTTCCTAACTCCAATATTTCCTTGTAAGACTTCACCCATGGCCCCATGGATTTTAGAAGCTTGTTTATTCCTAGAGGAATTAACCTCATTTGCTTTTACCAATGAGGTAATAAACATCACCTTACAAAAAGTTTGAAAAGTTTTAGTCATACTTTTCATTGATATAATCATACTTTGTTTAATATCTTCCATGGTGATTATTACTAATTGGGTGAGAGTTTTCATAATCTGCTCCATTATCGATGGTGTGATAGACCTCATACTTTCTCATGAAGACTGCACGGTCAAAAGGGAGGCCTGTGCAATTGCCTCTACTTCTACATCTTGGGAAAATTCCCCCTTGTCAATTTTCTCTATCAATGTTAAGACTCCTGCTATAACAGCAGGCATTTCTAAGTCTTGAGACTAGAAACAACTTCTTTCCCTAAATTACTTATTATTTTTTATTGCATCATCAATAGATCCCACTGGGCATGCTAAAAAATTTGTTCATATGATTTTTTTTAGAATTATGAGCATGTTAAAGAATTTAAGTATTCTCAAACTATTGTATCTTCTAACTCATAATCAAGTAATTATGGATCTCCTATTTATTTATCATAAAGAATTAAGCTCAATAATAAAGATAATGCTATATAAAAAATGTATCTATAAATGTATGAAGAGATAATAAAGATTGAAGTAAAGACTATGTAAAATAAAATAAAGCAAAGGCTTTATAAAAGAGAATAAATGATAGAATGTTATTGCTCAGAGTTATTTTCTTTTGGGAATTATTGATTATTAATTTCTCTCTCCTTTCACTTGCTATTTATGCTTCCTTAAAAACTATTGTCTCCAAGTATTGATAACCGGCTCTATATGACATACACACTTCCTCACTTTCCTCCATAAGTGGAATATGCAATTGGACAACTACCTCCAGCATGCATTTCTAAAAATTTAAGCCTATTAAATTAATTCATGGCTTAATTTATTAAATTTCATCTAGTTAATAAAATATCAAAAAAATTAATATAAAATTAAATTATTAAATTATTTTAATTAATTAAAGTCGATTTAATTTTAGTAAAAATAATTTAATTTAGGTTTATTAAAATAATTAATGGCTTAACTATTAAATATCATTTAATTAACAAAAATATAAAATTAATTAATTAATTAATTAATTAAATTATGATATAAACAAGTACATTGTATACACACATATATACACATATGGATAATTGATAAGTTTTGAAATATCTATATTTTATTTATATATTTCTCACATTTCATGGTAAAAATAGTGCTCATGTAAGAAAATGTTAATAATTATTTATATTTGTTTTAGGTATTGATGTGAAATAAAATATATGAAAATAAGCCTTAAAGAGTAATGTTTTTGTATTTTAAGTCTAAATTACTTTAAACCTAATGTAAATGAAAGGAAATATATGGCTTTAGCAAGACATGGTTAAGGTAAAATCGTGTCATATGAAGCATGATGGAGACATGACAATATCACAGCTAGATGAATGACTTAAAGGCTAAAATGTAAGTATAAAAAGAAAAAAAACCTTTATAGCCCTAATTATTTTCTCATCTTAAGGAGAGAGAGGAGAGAAAACTCTATATTTGGTATGCTTTTATTTTCTTTTCAATAATAAATTATATATG
This sequence comes from Dalechampia spathulata, assembly GCA_948192965.1. Classification (NCBI taxonomy): domain Eukaryota; kingdom Viridiplantae; phylum Streptophyta; class Magnoliopsida; order Malpighiales; family Euphorbiaceae; genus Dalechampia; species Dalechampia spathulata. The sequence goes on along the minus strand of CANYBF010254967.1, from coordinate 18,998 downwards.
CTTAAAGAATGATATTTTAAAATATTCTTTTGAGATGATTCAAGATTTAGATAAAGTGGAGGATGATATGAATTTCAAAATGTGGATGAGTTGTCATCTAGTATCTTTTCCTTATTATTAGCACTTGATTTTTATCCATTCCTTTTGCTCAATGATGAGTATCACTATTAATCTTTCAAAATTCTAAATCTGCTAATTTTCTAAAAAATTTGGATATTAACTAAATATTTGTGCAAACAACCTTTTTTTCATAAGAAGTTACACCAATAACTTATGGGAACAACTTTCTTATCTTAAATAGTTGTTGACTCAAGTCTTTCACTAAAGCATAAAAGAATAGTTAGAAAATATATTCTTCTATGGTTATTTTTTGTAAAAGTTCATTGTTTTAAAAAGGATTTCTAGCAAATTAAGGACTTTTTTCAAAAATAATTAAACAAAATCTCTTTCAGTTGACAATTTTGAAAATTTTCTAAAAAGGTATTTCAAAAAAGGTAATCTTAAGGGCTTTTATTTTAATTTTTAGCATTTTCATTATTTTTTGGAAATTTATATAAAGAAGGTAATGAATAAATAGGCTAGAAAGTTGCATCAAGCCTAATGATTTGTGTAAAAGTTAATAAGTTATGTCAGTAACTTACATTACTTATGAACAATTCTATCACATAACTTTACTTTTACTAAATCTATGTGTTTTATGCTTTATATGATGTCATTTTTTATGTTTGATGTGATTATATATGAAATATAATGGATAAATGTAATGAATGATTCAGTATGTAAATAATTTATAAATGAGGGTTTTATTTTCCTTTCTTTATACTTATGATTTAGTTTAGTAGAATAGTTAAGGATTAAATAACATTCTCAATAGTTTGAAAAAAATGTTGAAATAATAAATTAGTATATGTCATTTCTTTTATTTGATAAATATTTTATGGGAAAATGCTTATTATCTCTCTCCTCTTATTTCTTCCCTTGCTATATTTTGAATATTTTATGTTTCTACTCATTATGTTTTTCAAATTTTGATTTAGATTTTCTAAAATCATCATATAGTTACATCAACAACTATTTTTTACTAAAATAGTTATACTAATAACTCTTTCTTTTAGTAAAAGAGATACTGACATAACTCTTCATTAGGAAAATATTTTCTAATATAACTTCCTTTCATGACCGTTTCAAAGTTTTTTTTTATGTTTCCCTATTCTATAATAGATTTGGATGCCTATATTCTTTAGTATTGTTATATTGATGGAGTGTTGAAGGATAAATTAACCAATGCTATTATGGTATTGTGTTGTATGTTAAGCTTCAATCTTTGAATGGTGATATCTTTATTGTATGATTTTTTTTCTTACTGTATTTCTTACATTTCAATAAGCTAACAATTGTTCTTTATTGATGCAACTTCCTCCTTAGAGGATATATTATCAACGTAACTTTATATTATCAAATATTTTTTAATGTTTATTTTGTATATAATACTAATAAATATGGAATTTTATGATTCTATTTGAATCATATTATACATGTAGAGATGAATGAATGTGTATGAATTATAAATGAAATGAATGTAAATATGAGATGAGTTTATGTATTCTTATATTTATATGTAGTGCTAAACTTAGTTTTATAGGTATTTTGAAATGCCACTCATTAATAATCATGATCAAATATGAATGGGTGTGAATGAATGTACTTAACTTTTGTTATTATGTTGATTTATGAATGTAATAATCCAATTATTTGTATCTCTATATTGGATCCCCTATCTCTACTTACCCTTTTCTAATAATTACAAATTATAATATATGAATGTATACAGTGTTCATATGCATACTTAGTAAAGCATGATAATTAATTAAATGGGAAAAATAATTATATAACTTAGACATGGTAGGCTTGAATATCCAAACCCAACTCTAAAGGGTCAAGTTTAGCACTATACTAAAGGTTGATTTGATAATAATTCTTGGTTTTACTAAGTGGTGACTCTACTACCACTTAGTGGTTTATTTAATCCTAAAGGAATTGCTTAAAGACCATGATTTATTCCAAGTGAGTTTATATTATTATGGTTGCAAGTCATTATGGGAAAATTGGCACCTCACTCATAGTGGTGACTTTACTAAGGACTTATAGGGAAGAGTGGTAGTTTTGACATATGATATGTGAGTCAATTTGTAAACTACTTAAAAAGAATTAGTTGATTGTATAGGATGAGAATAGTTAATTTACTTTTTAGTGAATAAAGCATTACTTATCTAATCCACTAATATTATGGCCTCCTTAGCCTAAAAAACCTTTTATCATGTATTTAGCATTGAAAGAAGAGTCAATAAGATCAATGCTAGCTCAAGAAAATGAAAGTGGAATAGTTCATGTTGTTTATTACTTGAGTAAAAAGATATTGACCTATGAATGCAAATAAAGAAGACAATGAAAAATTATGTGTTATGATGGCTTGAGGTAATTAAAAATTCAAGCATTACTTTAATCTACTATGGATTAGAAGATTAACTTTTCCTTATGATAATGGGATTATGACTTTGGCTATTCATCCATCATTCACATTGTCTTCTTTAAGTGTTGAGCTACCAAAGGTGATAAGTTTTCAAGTAGCTATACTAAATAAGTATGAACCATCTTCTATTATTGCTAGTATGATAAGGATAATGAATTATGTATCAGGGTGTAGAATGGCAAGAATTTTATAGGGAAACTTGAAGTTTCTAGAGGTTAGAAATTCAATGTAAGGAAAACCAACATTAAGGTTTTATCTTAAGAGCTCAACTAAGCCAATGAAGTGTAAAGAAATGAAATTCATTAATGGGTGCATACTAGAGGATGATATTTTAACACCTTCTACTAGTTTTAAGTGATAATTAGGAGGATTAAATTTTATTTAAGATGTGGTGAATTCGAAAGAAGCTTATACTAAGACTAAGGGCTTACTATGAGAAGCCAAACTTTATGAAGAGAAATTTATTGAATTAGCTACAACAAAGTCTAAAAATGAGTTTTATATATTTAAAGATATTGCTAATCTGACTTTGAGAAAGATAAAAAAGGATGATGAAGGTGATAAAGCTGTTAAGCAAATACAAGAGCTTAATATTAAATAAGAGATCCTTGATCAATCCTTTGTTGAGGTCTTTACACTTATTGAATAAAGTTTTAATGTTCTTATCTATGAGGTAGTGGATACCCCTATATCAATACTTTTTAATGATGATGTAGTACCATTTAAATTTAATGCAAAAAAATTCCTAGATTGCTTATTTGTATGATGTGTATCCTAATGGTATAACATATGAATTTGACCATTATATGCATATTTTTTATAGTATAGACTTAATTAATGTCATAAAAAATGAGATTCTAATTCATGCATATATTGCATTAGATTTAACCCTCGAAAGTGAGAGAAAATGATAAAACTATTACAAAGACATATTAAAGTTTTTTCTTAGTCCAATGAAGATGTTCTAAGGGTTGATTGATGGATTACATAGCATAAGATTTCCCCTATCCCTAGGTTCAAGCTAGTTAAACAGAAGTTAAGGCATCTTTGATTAGAATGGGCTTAGAAGGTGAAAGAAGAGGTCCAAAAGTATATTTAGGCCAAATTTATAGAAATTATGGTTTATCCTAGATGGTTGGTAAACATGACGCTAGTTTTGAAAAAGGATTCTTAAGTTTGGGTTTATATGGATTATCACGATCTTAACAAGGCTTGTCAAAAGGATAACTTTCCCTACCTCACATTTATGTTCTTGTTGATAGAGTAGCTCAAAGTGCAATTTATTCTTTCATGAATGGGTTATAACCGAATACTCATGGAAATCATGGAAAAGGTAAAGACAAATTTCATCACTAAATGGGGTAATTATTATAAGGTAATGTTCTTTTGGTTGAAGAATGGCAATTTGATGTATCAAAAGTGTATGTAGATAATATGATGGTGAAGTCTGATACACAAGAAGGTCATTTTGTAGTTGTTGAGAAGTTATTAATATGAATTGAGAAATAAAGGTTGAAGTTGAATCCAAAGAAGTGTGTATTTGGTATTACTTTATGGAGTTGTTAAGTCATACTATTAGTAAGAGAGGAATAGAGGTGGACCTTAACAAAGTCAAATTTATTCAAAAAATACTTGTTCTAAAAACTAAGAAAGAAGTGTAGGGATTTCTTGATAAATTTTAATACATTAGTTGACTCATTGACATGTGAAGGATGATAAGGCATAAGCATGACATATGAAGGATGACTTAGCATAAACATGACATGCGAAGGATGACATGATATAGGCATGACATGTGAAGGATAACATAGCATAGGCATGACATGTGAAGAATGATATGGCATAGGCATGGCACACATCATAGTAGGTATAAAGCATAGCAGCACGAATAAATAATAATGGCCCAAAGAAAGGGATCGAGAGAGATAAGAGGAATACATGATGACATAAAGCTAAATCATACATACCAGGGAAAAATAATAATAGGTGCCTATTCTTTTATAAAAGATCTTCAATGATATAAAAATCTAAGATGTGTAGTAACATCTCCTCCACTCAAAAAAATGATCTCGGGTAGCATAAGCTAAAATGCATGAATGGAAAATGTAGACAAGAAATGTTAAGCTATAAAAGAAATGTCAGGATATTGTTGATCAATTTAATACCATATGAAAACATGAATTGAGGATCAAATCCTGAGAATATGTTGGCAACATTCATGAAATAGGGAATAAATATGAGTTCGATCATGAAAATAAATCAATTTAGGCAAAATCAATCATAGGCATAATTGAAAGATTCTAAGATCATATGTGACATTACTTAGAAACAAGTCAACATCCAATTAAGGCTAATCATGGTAATAAACATAAAATCATAATTAAAATGGTATTTAATTGAAGAATTAAGCAAAATTAAGTTGATTTAATAGAAAAATCAATTAAATTAATCGTGAAAATCAAAATTGGAAGACTCTAACATCCTTAAGCATCAAGTAGAGCATGAATCAACATCTAATTTGATTTCAATCATACCAATTACAATCTAATTAAGCCAAAAATAGCATTTAACTTGATTAATTAATTTTAAGGCTTAAATCAATGAAATTGAAGTGATTTATGATGAATCCATATCATTTAGATCACTGTAAGATCACAAATACTACTGGAAACTTCAAGGAAATTGAAAACTAAAGTAAAATTGATAAAAAATGATTGGATTTTTGTCAACCCAAAGCAATATATACATCGCATCAAGGTATACATGCATCAGACAACATGAAAATGCCAATATATGTTGGTTTATGAAAACTTGTTTGGCATCAGAAGATATAATTTAAAACTTTTAAAAACACATTTTACATCAGATCTAGCAATTTAATTCATAGAACACATTAATTATAGAGAAGATTATCAAAGAAGAGATTGAAAAACTAACTTTTATGTAGAACTCCTTCTTTCTTGTCCTTCTCAAAAGTTGTAGCAAACTTTTCAATCCCTAAGGTAGAGGATCTCCAAACTATCCACACAAGTAATGAAATGATTAGTAACCAATATTATAAGTTTTGTTTAGAGATTAGTAAAACAAAACATAAAAGGAATGAATGAAGAATAGGAAATAAATTCAATTCTTCTTCTTGATCTTCTATCAAAAGCCAAAATTAGCTTGTTCTGTAACCCTAAAAGTTATGTCAGACAACTTATAAAAACCTAATTAGGTTTTATGTTACTTAAGTCATATACATGTAAAGCATGTGACTTGCATGTGCATGACTTAAAATCCCTCCAGAAGCACATGACAATCATGTGCACTTCCTTTTAATTCATCACACATGAATAAGTCTTGTGATAATCACATATTGATTATTAATTAATTTAATTCTGTCTAAATGCGCATATACTATTCATGTAGAACATGTCATCTTAAATCACTTGTATCTTAAGTTCTACTCATTAGATTTTAATGATCTTGTTATCAAATCGAAGATCTTTTCATGCTCTTTTAAATGAACATGAAAACATACAAGTTATCTCTTAACCACAAAATATTATTTTATCAACATCCATTCTTGATTATCATTCCTCTTACTTTTAGTGTATGACCTTTTGGGTTCTTGAAATATTGGCAATATATGAACATATTATTAAACTTCATTTAATAACATCATATGCAAATCAAGAGCAGTGTCTAGTCATATATCATGATTACTTAAATGTCAAGAGGTCATTAGTTTGACTATAACCCTGCCATATCAGATTCCATGTAATAAACTCCTTTCACCTTCTACTATCTCATTTAAGTTTGAGTATGGATTAATGTCAACCCAATGCATAATCAAATGTGTTATATCATGCCCAAAATTTGATGTTTCATGTACCATAATCTTTATTGCCAAAATGCCTTTATGAAACTCATTCATCAATAGGCATTTTAATCTGGCCAAAGATTCCTGAATAAAGAATATTACATGAATCAATAAGATAAAACCCCTACATTTAATTTGGGGTGGTGAATCCTTTATTGATAAAAAAATACCTTCAACTATTTTACACTATATCCAACCTCTAACTTATGAACGCCTCATACAGAGGAATAAAAAATAGGAGTCAAAACATATTGAACCATAATTAAGATAACCTTGTTATCTCAAGTCTTAAGGATACTTTCACTATTGATATGAGTGAGATATACTTGACAGACATAGATTAATCATCCATATGAAATCTCATTGGTAAGGTCTCCAATAAGTCAGTCCCAAACTGCTCATCCACATGCTCATCCTATAAGGAAGTATAACATGTGCTGATCTTAAACACATTAATAATATCCATTCTTATTAATACATTAATCAGGGATAATTTAGATATTAAACATTTGCATACAATAAGAATCTTATTTCATAAACTCTATATGAATTCCTTTGTACTGTTCCAATATCTTGGAATTCATTATCTAGTTAATAACCTTTCAAGTAAACTAAATAATGCATAATGTCTTTTATTGATAAATTGTTCAATATTAAATTACAATAAAACATGATGCTCTAGAGCACACACTAACAAACTTCCACTTGCACTAGAGCCAATCATACATAAATTTTAATCCCATTGAAGTTACATGTCTATTGTGCTTGCTTTGTATCAATGCCTTAGTGAGAGGGTCTGCCACATTCTGCTATATGGGAACTCTGTTGACCTCTACTTCTCCTCTACCAATGATTTCTCTAATCAAATTGTATCTCTTGAGTATATGTTTACTCTTCTGGTGAGATCTAGGCTCCTTTTCTTGGGCTATTACTCCATTATTACTACATAACAAAGGAATAGCTTTTGCACTACAGGAAACCACACCAAGTTCATGAATGAACTTCCTTATCCATACGGCCTCCTTTGCTATGTCTAATATGGCTATGTACTCCAACTCCATCATAGAATTTGTTGCGATCTCTTGTTTAGAACTCTTGTAAACAACTGTACCACCACTCATCATGAACATGTAACCTGATTGAGATTTGCAATCATCTTTATCAAATTGGAGACTAGCATCTGTATACTCAGTTAATTACAAATCCCCTTCTCCGTATACTAAGAACATATCCTTAGTTCTTCTCAAGTACTTAAGGATATTCTTGACAGCCAACCAGTGTTCCTCTCCATAACTAAATTAGAACCTACTTGTGACACTTAAAGAGAGTTTCCTCTTTTGGTCACTCCTTGCTCCTTCGCTATATTTACCTTCTTTCATAACTCTTTTACAACCTATGTAATCTAATTACAAATTTTAATAGTAAAAACCCCAAGTTACATTTGGGGGGAGTGGATGAGAAGAGAAGTACAACAGAATTTAAGGAAAAAGGTAGTAAAAACCCCAAGAACTTTGTCTTTTAAAATAGTTATTGGGCTTGCATATGAAAACATATGGTTTTACATATTTTGAATTCTATTTCAATAAATTATTTATTAAATTAAATAATCATCCAAACAGTAATATATTAATTATTTAATCATACTTTAAATATTAATATATCACTTAGAATTCAAAATAAAAGTCAAAACTAATAAGAATCCTTACAACGCTTAAATTGCTCCTTTTAAGAGTTTTAATTCAAATAAAATACTTATTAATCTCCAAAATTAATAAAATTTCATTTTTAAAACCTTTAATGTGTCTAAAACATTAAAATACATGAATTAATAGAAAACTATGAGCAATTATATTGAAAAAGTTAAATATACCACAAATGGATTTTCTATGCATATATAAACATGAATTCCGTAAAATCACATCCAAATCAAATCATAATTCATTCAAAATACTCCATCATCAAGTTAACACATTAACTAATTGATTCATTACATGTTGAATAATTAAACATGCAATAATCAAGCAAGAACATTAAGAATAACATAAAAAAATCCATTTAGCCTTATCAATAAGAGTATGTGCAATATATGAATTTTTATCTCATAACAATTCCACATATGTATTCAGTTTTCTTAATAAAAACCAAGTTATTTCAATGAAGAATAAGTGGCTAAAATTTCAAATCCAAATTTGAACAATAACCCTTTCAAAAATGAAAATGTTGCAAGCCATAATGATAGGAAAAAACTAAAATCTTATGTATTCTATGCATAGATTGCAACACCAAATCACTCTGATACCGCTGTTGGTTTATGAAAATGTGTTTGGCAGTAGAAGATATAATTTAAAACTTTTAAAAACATATTTTACATTGGATCTAGCAATTCCATTCATAGAATACATCAATTATATAAAAGATTATCAAAGAAGAGATCAAAAAACTTACTTTTATGCAGATCTCCTTCTTTCTTGTCCTTCTCAAAAGTTACAGCAAACTTCTCAATCTCCAAGGTAGAGGATCTCCAAACTATCCACACCAGTAATGGAATGATTAGTAATCAATATTACAAGTTTTGTTTAGAGACTAGTAAAACAAAACATAAAAAGAATAGATGAAGAATAAGAAATAAATTTAGTTCTTCTTCTTGATCTTCTATCAAAAGCAAAAATTAGCTTGTTTTATAACCCTAAAAGTTATGTCAGATAACTTATAAAAACCTAATTAAGTTTTAGGTTACTTAAGTCATATGTATGTGCATGTCACATGCTTCAGGTATGTGACTTTCATATGCATGACTTAAAATCCCTCTAGAAGAACATGATAATCATGTGCACTTCCTTTTAATTCATCACACATGAATAAGTCATATGACAATCACATATTGACTATTAATTAATTTAATTCCATCCAAATGCATATATACTATTCATGTAGAACATGTCATCTTAAATCACTTGTATCTTGAGTTCTACTCATCAGATTTCAATGATCTTGGTATCAAATTGAATTTCTTTTCATGCTCTTTCAAATAAACATGAAAAATACAAGTTATCTCATAACCACAAAACATTATTTCATCCACATCCATTCATGATTATCATTCCTCTTACTTTTAGTTTGTGACCTTTTAGGATCTTGACATATTGGCAACTTATGAACATATTATTAAACTTCATTTAATAATATCATATGTAAATCAAGAGCAATGTCTAGTCACATATCATGACTACCTAAATTGTCAACAGGTCATTAGTTTTACTACAACCCTTCCATATCAAATTCCATACAATAAACTTCTTTCACCATCCACTATCTCATTTAGGTTTGAATATGGATTAATTTCAACTCAATGCATAGTCAAGTGTGTTAGATCATGCCTTAAATTTAATGTTTCATGTACTATAATGTTTATTCCCAAAATACCCTTATGAAACTCATTCATCAATAGGCATTCTACTCTGGTCAGAGATTCCTGAATAAAGAATATTACATGAATCAATGAGATAAAACCCCTATATTTAATCTGGAGTAGTGAATCCTTTATAGATAAATAAATGCCTTCAACTACTTCACACTATATCTAACCTCTAAGTTATGAATGTCTCTTATGGAGGAATAAAAGATAGGAGTCAAAATATAGTGATCCATAATTAAGATAACCTTATTATCTCAAGTCTTAAGGATATTGCACTACTGATATGAGCAAGATATACTTGACAGACATAGATTAATCATCCATATGAAATCTTACTGGCAAGGTCTCCAATGAGTCAGTCCCAAACTGCTCCCACATGTTCACTTTAGACAACTCCTATCATGTTGAATAAGAATCATCCCATAAGGAAGTATAACATGTGTTGATCTTAACCGCATTAATAATATCCATTCTTATTAATATATTGATCAGGGATAATTTAGATATTAAACATTTGCATACAATAAGAATCTCATTTCATAAACTCTTTATGAATTCCTTTGTATTGTTTCAATATCTTAGAATTTATTATCTAGTCAATAACCTTTCAAGCAAACTGAATAATATATAATGCCTTTTATTGATAAATTATTCAATATTAAATCACAACAAAACATTATGCTCTATAGCATACACTAACAATACATGCGTCGTACAAAGTAGTATGTGCATCGTTTAAACTAGAAAGTAAATTATGTATGACAAATATAATGGTACATGTGGTGTATAAAGTGTTTGCCAAAAGGGAAAAATCATGTTTACACCTAAAACCATGAATATAAGCCAATTATATGATTGTTACAGATCATTTAAGATATTGGTAGACCTTAAATGCTATTATAGCATTCTAGAAATCAATAAGACCATAAACAAACCCATAAAATCAAGAGAAATTAAAGAGATTATGAAGAAAATCAACTCACCAAGGCTTAGTAGAGCTTAATCTTTAATTTTTAAATGTTATTAAGGTTTTGATGAGGTTAATTAGTCATTAATCACCTAATTAGAGCTTAATTACGTGAGATTAGTTGAGTATTAATTTTATAGAGTTTAGCCTTAGAATTAATCATGTTCGAATCTTCCAAATATTAATACTTGAAGGATATTTATATAAAAACCAAGAGATAAGAGATGAAAACTCATCAGCAATATGAGAAAAGTGAAATTTTTTACTTCATGGGAAGCATGAAGTTGAATATTCACTTCATACACTCACTTACACAAACCATCAACTAGATGTGTCAAATGTCTAGATGATTCATAAGGCTATGAAACATGCATGTGCAACTTGGTTTTGATAACTAGAATCCGTGTCAAGCCATATTAAGAAAGGAGCAAGTTCACAATACACTTGTATAAAAAGGCCAACTTCATGAGCCATCTTATACAAGCCAAAAACTAGATGTGCCATATGACCAAATAGCTTATGGCATTGTAAAAAGCATCCATGCAACTCAGATTAAAAAATGGAGCACTACACCAAGCCATATCGAGGAAAATCCAAAAATGCACATGTATGAGTGAAAATCTAAGGTCAACAGTATGACCTTCAACTATTGGTACATCAACCTTACTCCACCACCCAATGTTGTTCTTGGTAGTTTTAGTTGGTTCATATCATATCCCTTCTTAATGTACACACATAAAGATCTCTAGTTGTGGTTGAAAGTTATTCCTCTAGGATCAGTTGCAAACTTCCCTCTAGCACTTGCTAATACAACACATATATGTATTCTTCAAACATCCTTTATTTTGTTATGTGCAATTTGTATTTAATATGAACCTTACATTATAGTTTCATGCCTTCAATCTTGTCAGATGTTCTTTATTGATTCAATGGTTAAAACTAGCATACATAAAGGATATTTAGGCTTTGCAGGTATGTACAGTTTAACTTAATTATTGTTAATTATATAATGTGTGTTCTAATTAAAGTATGCATGAAATGTAATACTAGTGGATTAACAAGCGCATATAACATGGGATTGAGGTAACTCAGCTTTAAACTAATATGATCATGTTGGCTACTGACGTTAGGAGGTTAAAGGTTGAGGTGGAGCATTTAACCCAACTCTTGCATCAACATAGGATCTATAATCATAGCAAAGAGACCTCCATAACTAGTAGAGAAGGAATGAGTGACATTGACTTTGCCTTAGACTCTCTTATAGCTTAGACCTCTCATGTATTTTTGCATATTTTTCCTCGTATTTTTGAACTTTTGGCTCTTACATAAGTCTATCCATTATTTTTACTTTTATTACACCACTATACATTCATTATTAGATTTATTGAAATACATTTCCTTTTAAATGTGCAAAAATTATTATTTCATAACAACTTCCACCACATCATTGATAAGATTGGCTTTGAGGAGATGTCCAAAAACCTTGGAAAGCGGAATTCCAAGATCTAAGAACCTCCTGGACAGGGTAGTGTTTCAGAGTATGGGGTTTGGTGTTTGCAGGGCATTGATGTAATTAGGCTTTTGTTGTGTTTGTGTGTATGTGGTGGTTTTGGGTTTAAGGAAGGAAGGCTCCTTTTTCTTCACCTCGATCTGTTCAATGTGTTGTCCGATAGAGTAGATGTCCTCAAAGGTATGGAACGTCTGATATTTTAGCTTATCCTGATAGAGTGGTAGTGATCCCATAATACGCTTATTGATCATGTTAGATTTAGATGGCTTCTATCTGGCCAGTGCAGGTTTTCCATCCACCTGCTAAAGTAATCCATAAAGGACTCATTGGTTTTCTGTTTAACCATTTCCAAATCCATCAAGGTTACATCAAATTGAGACTTAAACCTGTATTATTTGCAAAATGCAGTACAAAGAGGCATCCACTCAGTCGTGGTCGCCTTGTTAAGACTGTGATACCAGGCTAGCATTGGTCCCTCCAATGAGATGAAGAAGAGTCAGACTATTTGATCATCCAATAAGTCTGTAATGCTCATCATCATGGTGTAGGTCTTCAAATGATTCTTTGGGTCCCCAACTTCGCTGTACTTGGGAACATCTGGGAGCTTAAACTTAGCAGGAAGCCCCTTGATAGCTCAGACCGAGAACTCATCAAAGTCCAAATCAGACCCCATGCCTTTGGTCTTCATGATAGGCTGCAGTTGCTCTATCTTCTGCTCCAAAATAGTGGTCTCAGACCCTATGCCTTTCCCCTTTTCCTTGATAGGAGCTGTTGGGGTGATGAAGTCACCAGGACTAAGAGCCTCCTAGATCTACTGTTGTAGGAGGGTATTGAAGTCATCATTCAGGAGCTTGGCCACAGACTAATCAATGAGCTTCTGAATTGTAGCAAGTGTGGCCTCATCTAGTATCGAGGCAGGAGGGTCAGATGATGATGCAACATTTCTAGTATGCTAAGAGTCTGACATGGTCTGTACATGACAGAAAGAGTTAGCATGAATGCATGAGTATGCACATGCGGTTGTATGTGGTGCACGTGATGCGATACGTAGGATGTATGCATGACCTATGCTAGGAAACATGCGATGTCATGGCTGCGTAATAAAGTGAGTTAGCATGTATATGCATGGGATGTATGTGAAGCATCACGTAGAATGTATGCATGACCTATGCTAAGAAACATCCAGCATTATGGCTGCAAAAAGAGAAGATTGCATGAGTATAAATGTATGTGTGTTGGACAAAAAACACCAAACGGTTAGCGAACACATAGCACACATCAACGCTCCCTGCCACCCTTATACCTCCACAAGAATTAGTCATTCAATATCTCCTATCCTAGGTGGGATACTAGCTCGAAGTTACATTGGGAACTCAAGGCATGATTCTCTCAATAAAGCAAGCAAAGGTTTGATCGTTGCCTGATCATATGAGGGATTACAACTAAAACCCGATAGCATTTCGACTTAGTCATATTGCTATGATAAGTGAATGCTGATGGAATTGGCATGAGGTTATGCAACCATATGGAATCATGAAAGGATTCCAACTCTTAGCAGAGCAATACGGGCATGATCATGTTGTTATGATAAGAGTATGCCCATGGAATAGGCATGAGGTTGTGCAATCATATGAAATCATGAAAGGATTTTGACTCTTAACAGAGCAATACGGGTATGATCATATTGTAATGATAAGAGTATGCCCATGGAATAGGCGTGAGGTTGTGCAACCATACAAAATCATGAAAGGATCTTGACTCTTATTAGAGCAATACGAGGGAGGGAAACAGGCCGAGTCTATGCAAATCCACTGACATGATAGGGAAAAGATCCACATAACATGCAATAAGGGTCCTAGTTTGGAATATTGCTAGGCTTACTACATGGGCTTTTAATCCGGTTGAGAATAGGCTAAGGTCCTCCACCACATTATCCATAACCTATCCAACCAAATGGAATCATCAATATATGACTATACCTCGCATCTATCCATCAGGAATCATCGACGGTTATTAGTACAGTGCAGAGAGTGGTGAAGGCAGATTCACTTTTCCAAGGAGTCGAATGGAGTCCACAGTACTCACTCACCCACAATCACCCGCTTGACACAGGAGATTATGTGGTGTGTGTAGACACGAAATGGTGTTGTGATGCATACAATTCATCCAACTATGATGGTAAAATTGATATGAAAACTCTTAGATGCCACTACTCTTTCATCGTGATGTCCCCAGTGGAGTCGCCACTGTGAGCGCCGGTTTCTGCCGCCGCCTAGAGCGAGGGTTGCGAAGCTCATGGACCGGGGACCGTACTTGGAGTGAAAGCGTAGTCTTCCCAAGGGGCTACCTCGAGGAATGATACAGACTCAAAAGAGTTACAAGGGAGTCGCTATCGGATGGTTCTAGATTGGTTCAACCGACCCATAGCATGAGTGCTAGTTAAACCCTTCAAAGATTAAGTTTAGATGGTGAAGATTGATTTTACCATTATAGTTGGAGTTAATTATCCTAAGCAGGCAAGCATACAAGTGTATATGTAAGCACACAGCGCGATATATGATTTAGCATAGCACGGTTGCATGTAGAATAACATTTAATGCTATATGGCATTTGAACGACATGGCATATGCATGACATATGAAGTGATGATATAATAAAATGACATGGCATATGCATGACATGACATATGCATGATATGGCATAATGATGTGTGGGTGAATTGGCATTTGACATGGCATTTGATGTGACATACAACATGGCATGTGGTATGGCATACGGCATGACATGGTATAATGACATGTGACATGGCATGGCATCATGGCATAATGGCATGTGAGATGACATGGTATATTGGCATATAGCATGGTAAATAGTGCATATTAGATGGTGTGTTGACATATTTGAGTTGTATTGACATACGAGATAATTATGTTATGGCATGGCATATGCATGATATGATATAGAAGTGTGTGTTGTGGCATGTGACATGGCATGTGACGTGATATGGCATATATATTTGAGCAAATATAAAACCATCCATGAAATAAAAGAATATCAAAAGGTCGGTGAAAGGGATCGAGGAATCAATAGATACACATAGGAAATTAGGGATAAATTATTATAAAGCTAGGAATAATTTTATCCTATTATAAAAATATCCTTGCATACATCATTTTGGGATGTTAAGTAACATCCCCTCCTCCTTTGGTATTTTTCCACCTCGGGTGGCATGAGCCAAAAATGCACGAATTGATAATAATGCAAATAAACAAATAAATTCATTAGTAGTAAATGAATTTAGGACTTCTTTGACTAGTCAAATGCCATATGAAAGCATGAACCAAGAGTCAAAATCCCACTAATTATGTGGCAATAATCATGCAAATTAACACGAGCCCGATCATGAAAATTAAATAACTAAAAATAATTTTAAGCAAAATTATTTTTAGTTGATCATGGAAAATCAAATGGAAATTATTAACATCACATGAAACAATTGGAGATAACAACTCAACCAATTTGAATCCAATTCTATCAAAAATCACATTTATACCAGTTAAATAGACATTTAATCATAGAAAATCAATTTTGAGGTCAAAATTAATTAAATGTAATTAATTTTTGATGGATCCAAAACACTTGAGTTACTGCCAAACATCAAATGTTACTGGAATTATCAAAACAAGTTTGAAAATGAGTGAAAAATGTGATTTTCTGGAAAAATGTAAGGGATGTGCGCAGCATGTAATGCTATGTGTGCAGTATATAGGCTATGTACTGCACACATAGCATGATGTGTGGAACACATAGGCAGTGAATCTACAAGAAAATCAAATTGATTAGCATAAACATGATCTACAGACAAATTCCAGCAAGTTTAATGAAAGACAGTACCTCATTTTGAGCACGAATCGGCATCCGAATCATAAATCCAACAAGTAAATAGACCTTTAACTTGAACAATCAATTTCAAGGCTAAAATCAATTAGATCTGGACAATATTTGACAGATCCAGACCATTAAGACTATGGAAAAGCCATTAATGTTACTGGAATTGTCAGATCGGAAGCAAAAATGAGTGAAATCAGAGGAGAAATTGATTTTTTTGAAAAACAAAGGCCTATATGCATAGCATGCAGGCCTATATGCACCACATATAGGCTAGATGTGGTGCACATAGGTGTATATATGGCGCATATAGTAGAGAAAATGGCAGGAAAATGAAGTTTTTAGGCAAAAACCGGAGATCCAACCCAGATCTAGGCAGATCGAAGGCAAAAAAATGAGTTTTTGCTCTGTGGATTTGCATCCAACTTGAGTAAAATAATTTTAAGGCTAAAATTAAGTAGATCTGAAGAATATATGATAGATCTAGAACACCAGAGGCATGGAAGAGCCTTTGATGAAGCTAAATTCATCAAATCAGGTGAAAAACTAGAGGAAACGAGAGAAAATAGGCATTTTCTGGAAAATTTAGGGCTTATATGCACAGTATATAGGCCTATATGTGCTATACATGGGTTAGATGTGGCACACATAGGTGTATATGCACAACATATACCCTGGAAAATAAAAGCAAAAATTCATGTTTTTTGATAAAAACATGAAATCTAGCTCAGATCTAGGCAAATTGAGGCTAGAAATGCGTAGATTTGATTACAAAACAGCATTAGTAATCAATAAGAAAGCATGATTGAAGCCAATCAACAAGAAAACAAGCTAAAATAAGAGGATTTAAGCAAAAACCGGAAGAAAGTGGAAGAAAAATGAAGATTTGACATACCACAGTAGGTTTTCTTCAAAGATCTTGCTTTCCAAATGAGTTTAGGAGCCTAACTAGTGTTAATTAGTCTCTAAATCCCTAGAAATTTACTTAATTAAGTGTTTAATTAAGTGAGAGTAAATTTTAGCAGAGTTTTAGCCGTTTTTAGCAATATTTTGGACCCTTATTCACAAACCTTAGCTCTATATTTATAGAGGGAATTGTGGAGGTCCAAAAAATGTAATTTTTCATGTGGTATTTGAAAATTTTTAGGTTATGTGTGCCACACATAGTGCTATGTGCGCCACACATAGCCTATGTGCGTAGCATGTAGTGCTACATGCGCAACACATAGCTTTTTGACCCGTCGCATGGGGCCTACTGAGGCTACATTGGGATGTGCATCACATGCCCAAGAAGAGTCATTTTATGTGCCAAAACATTATGTAATATGGCGCATTTTCAATTTGGTCTCGAGAAAGCTCCCAACCAAACGTCTTTTTTTGCTATATGCGTGGCACATAGTGTTATATACGTAGCATATAGCATTTTGCCCCTATGCGCTCTGCCTTGCACGGGCGAAACGGGATGCACTCCGTATGTCAAATAAGCGTCATTTCACATTCTAAGATGTTATACCATACGGAGCACATTAGATTTGGCCCAAAAAAGTAGGCCCCACCAAATGTCTTTTTCTGCTACATGCATAACACATAGTGCTATATGCTACGCATATAGCATTTCGATGCTATGCGCTCCTTCTTGCACAGGTAGAACGGGATGTGCTTCGTATGTCAAATAAGCATCATTTGACATTCTAAGACGTTATGCTATAAGAAGCACCCCGGATTTGGCCTGAAAAGTGGGCCCCACTAAATGTCTTTTTTTGCCATATAGTGCTATATGCTAAGTATGTTCTGTTTATGCATTCTGCCTTGCACAGGCAAAATACAATGTGTTCTACATGTCCAGAACACTCATAGGAAGTTAAAATGCATGTACGCAAATCGGGGTTGACTTTAGGGACTGATTCTGAGCCAAATCAACGAAAACCAGGGATTACACGCACAGGTGAAAAGTCAGGGTCAACCATCATCCTCTAGTCTAATCTGATGGAGAGTAGGATGACATGTAAAATGAGAGTGAGAAAAGACTTTCTCACTCAGAATGGAAGTTCTAACAGCAGAAGCAAGGGTAGCACCACCACAAGGACTAGAACTTGTAAGAACTATGCGTTTGACTCGATGTCCTTGAGATAAAGAGCCATTGCAAGATTCAGGTACAGACATAAGTAGAAATAGTGAAAATAAAACAATTTAACTAAAAATGGGATTTTTCAAAAATTTGGCAGAATTTCAGCTAATTTTTAAAAAACTCAAAAATTGGTACCTACACAAAAATCAATATAATTTGACACAGAGTACCACAACACAATTCTAAACAACTATCTCTAACGAACCTAGAGCTAAAAAAAACCTAGATTAAGCAAAAAATTAAAAAGAAAAATGGAATAAAATAGTTAAAATCAAAATTAAAAACTAAAGAATCAGACAAAGACAAACCAAAAATGATGAAGAGAATCATGGGCAAATGGATTTGGAGTATTTTAGGATTGATTTTGTTGAATTTGGTGAGGGTTTGAGAGAGAAATTAGAGAAAATTATAATCCGGTAATCGGCGGTAACTGAAAAATCATATTTAAAATCTATTTTTTAGATCACGTACGGCCGTACAGATCAAAAACAATTGAAAAGTCACTATCGCGTTCAGGCGTACGGGTATGGCGTATGATCGTACAAGAGCTCTCAGCTTAAAATTTTAATTTTTGAAACATAAGGCATATGGGTGTACAGAAACATTATGGTCGTATCATATTTTAAAGAAAAATGCATTTGAGATGTGTACGGGCATACCAAGATGTGGTACGATCGTACAAAACTTAAAAAAAA
>CANYBF010254958.1:0-17252 GCA_948192965.1 Dalechampia spathulata | reverse complement strand
ATTAATATATGAAATGTTAAGGGGAATGAGGCTTAAGCCAATTTAGGAAATTAATAATAATGGTAACCTAACCTTTATGATTAAAGATCTCATGAATAAATTTCATATAGGTAACAACAAGTCATATGTTACTTCTACTAGTATTATAACCTAATCATTTCATAAGGTGTGAGTTGTACTAGAATTGCATTGAATGTGATGATGAACTAAAATGTTCTTAATGATTATCATATCCTTTATGAGTGGTGTGTAAAATGCAATACATACTTGATGATGTCACCTATACATGTGTGAAGTGGGGTTGCTTTTATAAAATTATGACATGATTTCTAAAGCACTTATGAACTATCAAATAAGCACATGGTCTTTTAATGCTAAACAATGTTAACAATAAGAGTAATGAGGATGTAATTTGATTGATAAGACATCTAACATACAATAAAGAGATGTCAATTTATAAAGCTTGTTATACCAAATTTCTATGTATTATGACTTATCAATCTAGGGCTGGCTCATACTCTAAAAGACACCAACACCAAATACTACCTATATTCATGTTTTGACCTAACAAACATTTGTTTCCTTACTTCAATCATTATAAAAAGTCTTTTCAAATATGTGAGGGATCGTTGGAGTATATTTAAAAAGCTTTATCCTATATTTAAAAACTAAAAGGAGTTTTAAGGCTTTATTAAGAGACCCTTCTGCTTAGGCTTGTAAAGATAAGAATAAAAGGTTGGGCTCATGTGCACTAGGAATAGGCTAAAAGCCTAAACCTAGTACAAATCCTCCTCCCCCTACATATGATATTGTTATGATGAAAGTATTGTTATATTTCTTTCATACAAATAAAAGAATGATTATAATCTATTTATATACAAATTATTATGTAAACTAGGAAATAAATGTATAGGAAATAATCTAGCTAAATCAAAGAATTCCTAAACTATTTGCCTAAATCTTAGCCTTAATCACACTTGTTAATACATTGATTAGGGATCATTTAGATATTGAACATTTCCATACAATAAGAATCTCATTTCATAAACTCTTTATGAATTCCTTTGTACTGTTCCAATATATTGGAATTCATTATTTAGTTAAAAGCTTTTCAAGCAAACTCAATAATGAATAATATCTTTTATTGACAAAATATTCAATATTAAATTACAATTAAAAAAATATAATGTTTTAGAGCATACACTAACAAGTTATTCTCATGAAGCTTGAACTACCTTAAGACATATTCACTTACCTTAACTTCTTACATTAACATGCACCTTAATCCATTATGAGAAATGTTCTATATACTACATAATACTTCCTATATATTAGAAGAGTCATTACTGATGTCTTAATTGAAAGAGTTTTTAACTTCTCAAAACTCTCTTAACATGTATCACTCCATTGAAACTTCACATCCTTCCATAGTAACCTTGTAATTAGAAAAGCTATGATAGAGAACCTTTCATAAATCGTCATATCCTTCCATAGTAACCTTGTAATTAGAAAAGCTATGATAGAGAACCTTTCATAAATCGTCATGCCTAACCAAGTAGTTTTAGTTGATTATATCAAGTACTAAGCAAATAAATAACTAGAAGGTACTTTTTAGATTAACAATTACAAAGGTACTAAACATAAGATACCGTCTAGATTAACAATTGGAAGGTTGTTTGGATTGCAGTAGAAGGTTACCTATATTAACACTTGTAATAATAGAAAAGACATTTATCATTCAATTCTTGTATTCATATTCAAGATATTCATTGATCTTCATTTTTTTTGTAAAAAATTATAATTTAATGACTTTTTAATCTCATATAATATAAATATTAAACTTGTAAAAAAATAAAGAGAAATGAAGTAGGATGGACATTTAGCCTTATGATAATTTCCAATTGATTAATAGAGAATAATGTAGTACTGAATAATGAAAGATATATGTCTATAAACATATGCATATCTTAATAAATATTTATAAGATTTACTTTCCTATATACATAAGATTTATTTATCTCATGAATATTAAAATATTATATAAAAACCAATTTAAGAATCTGTAATTAATTAAGAAATTATTATTTATCTAATATTGATTTATTATCAATATAAATATCAATTAATTTATTCTTTGTATATACTTCATTTTATATTAAAATAATTATTGATGGTATTATTTATTCAATAAGTAAAAACGTATGCAACATCGTGCAGACTTATGTCTAGTTGTCCATGAAATTCCTCGACCATCAATCACATCCGTTCATCTCTCGTTAGCTGTTGCAATAAACACACAAAAAAGTCGCCAAATCTGAATCACACTACCACCAGATCCGATGCAATAAATAGTTACGCATCATTTTACCATAGCACTCTCACTTACCAAAAACGACACGCGTGTGACGAACTTAACCCAATAGAATTCCCCCACGTGGAACTGTAGCTTGCATGTAAGGAGAGTAAGGTCTTATTAACATACTCGAGCGAGTAAATGTCTAAACGAAGTCACGTGACAGAAACCATATTTGTCTCCATCTCCATCTACTATCACAGATCTCCATAAAACCCCTCTCTGACCACTCTCCTATCAGAACAGTCTAAAACCCCTCAAACCCAAACTCTTCATTTTCATTTTTAATTATTTATGGTCACAATGGCGTCGTTTAGGGGTTCGATTTGGTACTCTGTGTACGTGTTCTCGCTAGTAATTGTAGCAACCTCAGCTAGCGAGACTGGAAACGAAGAAGAGTCTTCTGTCTTGACGTTGGATTCTACAAATTTCACTGATACTGTTAGCAAGCATGACTTTATCGTCGTTGAATTTTATGCCCCGTGGTATGTGTATCTGCGTGCTCGGTTTTATTATTTGTTTTTTTTTTATCTGTAATCAATATCTGATCCATTCATGTTTGGTTTTGTGCAACTTCGCTTTGTTTGTATTTTGTTAGTGTGATGATTATTGATGTGATTTTGTGATTTGAATTTTATTTTTTAGGGTTTTTCATGCGAATTTAATCAATTTTTAAACATTTACCATGGTACATTGTAAAGGTACAATGTGTTTGTGTTGATTTTCACTAGTCAATGGAATTGTTAATGTTTTGCTTTCTGGCCATTGATTAGTGCATGTTGTTTGGTGAAAGAATTATCAGATTTCCATCTAACTTCAGTTACTTTTTATTTGTTTGACTCGAGAAATTGCTAATAGTGAATTATGAAAATTTCACATGTATTAGTTCTTCAAGCACCATGTAAAACGCTAGTAACAGAGTACTTTGATTGAGGTTTTCGTGTCCATCGCACCATTACTTTAGTCTACTTCCTACAATCAAAATGAGGCAGGGATGGAATTTTGATAATTTCTCTTTCCTTTCAGGTGTGGGCATTGCCAGAAGCTTGCTCCTGAGGTAGTTATTTATATCCTTTTCTAGCACGATAAGCAATTTAGCCTCTGTGATAGTTGTGTTCTTCCTTTTCTTTCAATTGAAGAGACTATGTTCTTGGCTGACAATCCTAATTACTATTTTATTTGTAGTATGAAAAAGCTGCGTCAGTATTGAAAAGTCATGACCCTCCAGTTCTGCTGGCGAAAGTTGATGCCAATGAAGAAGCTAACAAAGATCTTGCAACGCAGTTTAATATCAATGGTTTCCCTACTATTAAAATTTTGAGAAAGGGGGGGAAGTCAATTCAAGAGTATAAAGGTCCTCGAGTGGCTGAGGGCATCGTTGACTATTTGAAGAAACAACGAGGCCCTGCTTCTGTTGAGATAAAATCGACTGAAGATGCTGCTAGTTGCATTGGTGACAATAAAATATTTATTGTAAGAACAGCTCTACTATTTTGAATTTGTACCTGTAATTCTAATATATTTCTGCTAAACATGAAGATTTTTCATGATTTTTAGGTTGGGGTGTTTCCTAAGTTTTCTGGGGAAGAGTATGATAACTATATGGCTGTAGCAGAGAAATTGCGGTCCGACTATGACTTTGGTCATACTTTGGATCCTAAGCACCTTCCCCGCGGGGAATCATCTGTCACCGGTCCTATTGTTAGATTGTTTAAGCCTTTTGATGAACTTTTTGTTGACTTTAAGGTACTTCCAAATACTTGCCATGATCCAGTTGCTTCTGCATTTTAAAAAAATTGATGTTTTTTTATTTAGACATAATTTTGAAGAGCTTATTTTAGCTATGCTACATGCTTGCAGGATTTTAATGTGGATGCCATAGAGAAGTTTATTGAGGAATCCAGCATGCCTATTGTGACTATCTTTAACAGTGACCCCAGCAGTCATCCTTATGTTATCAAATTTTTCAATAGTCCTGAGGCCAAGGTACAAATATAAGTTAAGAGTTTCAATAACTCATGTGATGCATCTGTTTTTTTTTCTTTTCCTTGTAGGAGCAGTATTCTGTTGCTTACCTCATGTCTGTGTAACCTGTGAACTTTTTGATTGAGTTCATCTAATAAGCAAATCTTTTTTAGAAGTAGTTTTGCTTTTGCCCTGCAAAGATTATCGCTCATGTAACATTTACTTTTAAATTTGCAGGCAATGTTGTTTATGAATTTCAGTCGTGATTCTGGTGATGCTTTCAAAACTGAATATCAAGAAGTTGCACGGCAGTTCAAAGGAGAAGGTATAATTTTTCTGTTGGGAGATCTAGAGGCTAGTCAGGGTGCTTTACAGGTTAGTAGGTTTTGGTTTGCTTGGTATACTTTTAAGGGAAATTGTCAAAAATGTCAAAATCAGCGTTTTGTTTTCAAGAATTTCTTTTTTTTTTTGTTTTGAAAAATTACAAAAATAATGGATTAATATGAATTTCAGGAAGGTTTGGTACAGGTTTAATATGAAAAATATTATCTTTTTGCAAGAAAATTGTTATTTTTGCAAATGCTTAAAAATCTTATGACAATATTACAAAACAAAAGTAAAATGTGCCATTTTTGTATTATCTCTGCTTTTTAATGTGTTATACTTGGTATCTCTATTAAATATAAAACATGGATTGGACTGAATGTGCAGTATTTTGGACTCAAGGAAGACCAGGTTCCCCTTATTGTCATTCAAACTAATGATGGACAAAAGTATCTGAAGGTTAACTTAGAGCCGGATCAAGTTGCTTCTTGGGTGAAGGACTACAAGGTAATGAAACAGTTGTTATTTTTTATGGGGCAGGTACTCTGTTCATTTAAGCGATAAAAGGAAAGCTATTATTTTTACAGGAAGGCAAAGTCCAAGCATATAGGAAATCTGAACCTATTCCTGAAGTTAACAATGAGCCGGTGAAAGTTGTGGTTGGTGATTCACTCGAGGACATTGTTTTCAACTCTGGAAAAAATGGTTCGTATTATCAATTGTGAATTCAGAATATAAATTAGTGTTGCTTTCAATATTGCTGAAACATGCAAAATTGTTATTCCTGCATAAAATTCATTCTGTTATTAGCAATTGTATATGATGTCTTTGCAGAATATAAATTCATTTTGCTTCATGTCTGCTTACTTTGGAGTTATCATGACTTTCTTCATTTAATTTTCCGACAATCCTTGAACTAATTTCATATTTCTTGCGAAACTTTAGGAGAAGAATTATGGTTTGTTATGGGTTGGAATTGTGAAATTGTAGTTGTTACGGATTCTTGTTATTTAATCTCTTTCCTTTCTTCACATCCGGTCCCCATTCTTAGACTTTAATCAATCTTTTGGCACTTTTCAAAGCTACTTGCAGTATTTATGTTTATATTCCATGTCTAGATCTTGCATCTATAATATAATCTATTGCTTGGCAGTTCTTCTAGAGTTTTATGCTCCATGGTGTGGGCACTGCAAACTACTGGCTCCTCTCTTGGAAGAGGTTGCCGTCTCACTTCAAAATGATCCTGACGTTGTAGTTGCGAAGCTTGTAAGTGCTCTTATTCCGTTTAACCATACAAATCATAAGTATTGTTCCTTTTAGTTCCTACGGTAGGTATCTGAGATATCAAAATAATTTTGAGAAAACGATTAAAAGTTGAAACTGGACAAACTAGTGCCAATCCTATTACTGATTTTACGTAACACTAGTAGGCGATAATCATCAACTTAGATCCATTTGTTAATTTCATTTTTGTGGTGCTGTGAAGGATGCAACTGCGAACGATTACCCAAGTGAGTTTGAGGTTAAGGGATATCCAACCATGTACTTCAGGTCAAAAGGTGGGAAATTGGTGCAGTACGATGGCAATAGGACCAAAGAAGATATCATCGAATTCATTACGAATAACATAGATAAGCCACTGGAGGAACAACAACCTCCGAAGGTCGAGCAAGATTCATCCAAAGATGAGCTGAAATGATTTTATAATCAATGATGAGGAGGAATCTTATAATCTTGCTTATGTAGCAGATAAAATGATTTTGCTTAAAAACATCATTTGCATTCTTTTCCTACTGTGTGGGTTTAATGCAAATAGTTTCAGTAATGTCAAAATTAACGAAAGATAATCATCTTTTAGAAACAATGCTATACATTGTTATAATCATTCATGAGCCAATGTAACTTTCTTGAGGCTTTTGTTTGGGAAAGTGGGGAACATAAAAAGTTTGTAAAGTTGTGGAAAAGTTATTAAATTTTTGGAAATCCTCATTTTTAATACCCTAAATTGGAATATTTTGGAGTATTTAAAATTGGATAAAATATTATATACCTATTTTATCTTTTATCATTAATTTACAATTACTAAATTTTCCTCTCTAATATAAATATGTTAGCATAAGATTCAAAACTTTCTATTTAGTTTCATCATGATGTTCATGATTTTTGTTTAATTTTTTAAAATTTATTTTTCACTTACAAATTTTTTTATTACTTCATAATATTTTATTATCATTTATCTAATTCATAAATTATCATAAAGTATCTATGTATTATTGAAGGTAATTTTAGACTTGATGATTCATTTTTTAAAAATTAAATAACTTTCCTTGTTTTAAATATATAATGTGTAAAAGAAATTTCTAACTATATAATTTTATAACTATAATTATCTTATTCTGCTCTACTTTAATAACCCTTTAACCAAACAATATAAGATTATTAAACCTTAATTTACTCTACGTTCCTCCTAAACAACTCAAGATTATATATCATACTTTATTTTTTTTTTTATTTCCCTTCATCTAAATATAGTATAAAAGTTATGTTTTTAATGAAAGTAATATTCTTTGCATGAAAGATTGTTTTCAAAAGATATGATAATTGGTAAAACTACTTAACCCATTTGACAAAGAATTGTCTTTTCTAAAATAAATATTAATTTTATATTTTATATTTTAACAAATTCCAACAATTCTTACTTGTTCAAATATAAAACAAAAACATATAAAATTAAATTCTATTTATGTATAAAATAATGTATCTTTTGATTTGAACATTATGTTAGTTAGTTTAATTGTCATAAGATGTACTCTAGATATCATGTGGCAAAACAAATTTGAACATGTTATTTCTTATGGAAATATATGTGATAATTACACATTTTAATATTATATTCTTGCATTTCATACCCATTTACTTATCACTTTCATAACCATGTGCTTATTCAGTTCATGAACTTTTTAAAAAGTTTCAATTGAAACATCACCACTTTAAAGTTTACATAGATGAAATTCTTATATTATCTTAATCATATTATAGATGCTTGTTCTCAAAACTAAATTTCATTAAAGTTATTAAAATTTATTTCTCAAATTTATGACTAAAGTACATAATTGTCTCATAATAAGATCTTCAACCACTCACTCATCAATGACTTGTTCTTATCCTTTAAACCTAAAAATATTTATTTCATACTTTAAGTAGGCATTGCAAAAATAAAATAGCAATTTTATAATTGATCAAACATTTAATATAATTATTAAATATTATTTTACAACTAATTAGCAACTAAATTAATTTATTGTTAAATTACTAGTTGCGAATATAATATGAACTATTTAAGTAAATGATTGCTAACTTTACAACAATTTAGTAATAAAATATATTGTTGCAAAACAACAACAATATCAATAGTTGCATATTAACATATATTGGAGGATTGCAAACATATTACTTATTTGTATTTATGAACTATTTTTAATTATTACAATTTTATAATTATTTATTTGTTGCAAATTTACAATGGTTAATGGTTAGTTTGTTGCTAATTTATAATAATTTAAAAATTTTATCAAAAAATTTTATTTGATATTATCTTGCAATAATTGTGAATGGTTGCAATGTTATAGCAAATTGATATAATTATTAATTAATAATAGTTTTAAAAGTATCAATAATTAATATAATAATATTTATAATTGATAAATGATTGTTACTTAGCAACAAATTTTTTTAAAAAAATTATTTCTAAATAGTTAGAAATTTTAATTAATTTTATAATAATTTTATTTAAAATATAAATTAATCCTTTTAAAAAATTAAAGTACTAAATTGATTAATATAAACATTGAAAACATCACGTTAACATTCATTCTTACAAATATCACAAGATTCATAAGCAATCAATGTATTTAATTATGATATTCCTTCATTTAGATACTAAAATGATAAGTAAAAATATTTCATGTTTCCTAACCACAATGACATCAATTCCACATAATATAAACATATAGTTTATCACCATAATGACTAATATAAAACATCTCAAGAAACATGTAAATTTTCATGCATCTAAGCCATCATATCTTTCATTTGTTTTGTAAAATTAATATACTCTTGTTGATGTTAATCTCATTGCTCTAATATTTGTAATTGTTTCTCCATTCAACTTTGTTGTTATTGAATTTGATCTCAAAGTTGATGAATCTCTCATTGTAAAGTCTCCTTATGTAAGCGAGAACCTAATTATGAGTTAAAAGAATACAAAGTTATCACATCCATTTTCACTAGCATTATCATATTTATGATCATAATTACCTTAGATTATATTTTAGAATTTTATGATGAAATTAATAGAATAATCAATGGTTAACTAAATAAGATAAATAATAATTTAATAAATATAATTATCATCTAAGTCATTCTATTTATTTTCACATAGGGATTTACTTGGTTTAAGTTATATGAAGGTGTAAATATGTGATGATTAGAAATATTAAATAATAAAGATATTGATATAAGATCAAATTATATGAATAATAAATTTAGGGAATTAAAAATTTTGTTAGGAATATTTAAGCATTAAATTGTATGAGTTGTATATGGATTAATAAGTGAAATAAGAAGACTTATGTTTGTATGTTAAATGTATGATTAATTTAAAATGAAGTTATGGTTAGTTAATATTAGAATATGTTGACTTAGATAGTTGGTAAGGAACATTTTAAGTTAAGTTATGGCAAGCTTTAACAAAAAAGAAAGAAAGAAAGAAAGAAAAGAAAAATTGGCTAAAAGACAGAATCTACCATATTGTTGTATTAAGGGTGTGAGTAGTAATTTAGGTGGCGGAGAGCTAATCCTTGGTAGGGTTTAAGAAGGGTATAAATTCTAGAAGATTGGAGAAGAGGAACACCTATAAAGTAGTTTGAATGTACCAACTGAAGTTAAGGAAAGCTAAATCTCTTAAAAAAGATATATTGGTTGCTTAGTGCAAAGAGTAGTTTCAACAATCTTGAGGGTTAGTAAGTTTATAGATTTAATATGAAAAGAAGTTATTAATTCCTAGAATCTTGTAGTTGTTAACTCAATAATCCAATTGATTAAATTCATATAGGAAAAATCATTTGAAATGTTATGTGGATAAGCAAATACATACATACATACATATATATATATATATATATATATATATATATATATATATATATATATATATATACACACACACACACACAATAGTGTGCTAAACATTTCTAATGTGTTAATTAGTTATTAGAATTGTTAAAATCGCTAGATAGTGATCATGTGAGTTATATGTTTAGATTCCCTATTTTCTTTCATGTATATATACACATATAAAGAAATGTTTATAAGGGTGAATGAAGTTAATTACATGTTTAGACTATAAAGTTAGAAACCTTGGATGCTTGTGTGTGTATATGTGGTAACCAATGAGTTATAGTGTGGATTAATTTAATTTGGTGGTAGTATTAACATGTGGATAATAAGGGTACCAAACCATGTAATGTTTATTAAACCATATGTATGTGTGCAAGCATATAAAATGTGAGACTATGATCAAATACTGGTGAAACAAAAATTAATAAAGTTAATCTAGCAAGAGAATCAAGAACATTATGTAAATCTTGAAAAGCACCTAGTTGCATGATTAATTCCTGAATTATTATTGAGCTTTTGTTGTAGCATTAATACTTGTATATTGATTATTATGTTTGAATCTTTAGAAGAGTGCATCAGAATACACAAGTTAAGAGTTCAACAGATGCACGTAAGAATTAACTGGTTAAATGGAAAGAGAGCTTAGGTTTATAAAGGTTAATCAAGGGTAGATTCAATAGCTGGAATCAGGCTGCTAAAGACTATGTTTCTTTCTTAGGTAGAGTTTAATGGGTTAACGAGACAATATTTATATTATGAATTTGGAAGAAGACTTTCCTATGCATATTAAAGATTGTGTAATAAATTGTCCAACTAAAACACTCAATCAAATTAAAGGATAAGATTTAAACTATGTAATCTTCATTAACCTTAACTTAATGTGTTTCCTTGTTGTTTATCAAATTAAATAAAGATTTTTTTTTACGAAATGAATTAGTTGTGCATTATGACCATCCATATGATCTATCCATAATAGTGTTGATGGAAATAAATTCATATGCATGATGGATAAGTAATTTATGTTTAAACTAGGCACAATGCTTAAAAATTATTGGATTGCCTGATTCTCTCCTTTAAGAATTATGTCACGCTTTTCTGTTACGTAACATGCTCCCGTAGTATGATTACCAACTCTCTATCCTAGAAAATTGATAATCATCCTACAAAGGATTTCATTCATTATCCTGTTAAAACGTAGCAAATTTTTTTTTATATTCTATACCACATGCATAACGATGTACCTTCTTTAATCGATCCATTATTTTGTTATTATATTACAAGCATTAATTATATCAACTACTTATTAACATCATTAACATATATACATTATTTTTCTTATTTATGGATCATTATATATATATATTATTACTGTTGTTACTATTACTATCATTACTTTTATTATTGCCAAAGTACCAAAAGCGTAAGTAGCACAAATATCACAGAATAGAGATCTGCTTTGAAGTTTGAGTCCTTTACCAAATTCACTATCTGAATGACCTGTGCTGACTCCACTAATTCCCTTACTCCTTGGTGTCACTAGTTCCTGCGTTCATCAATTAATAAATGTTGAGTATAAAACTCAATGGTGCTAGTATAACATATAACATAAACAACATGATAAACACTTGCCATCGTAAACCAACTTAATCAACATGTTAATCACATGGTATAATAACAACAAAGAAATTATCATTTTAATTAATCAAAATGCATCAGTGTAAATACCATTCAGTATAACATATGCTATTAACTATACGCTATTATCACTATTAAACATCCTTGCTATTACCTATGATTTTCATTTCAATACCATCATTTATTCATAATCATTCTCAATGTCATCATCATCAAAGTATAACATTTCATCATAATATTTTATCAATAGATGTTAATGTCATGCTATGTATTCTTACTCTGTATGATACTGTAAACATCAACATACATGCATTTATAGTGCTTTCATCATTCCATTATTTATCATCCATAATTCACACTTGCAATCATATTCCACTGTACAACAATTAATCATTTATCAATTCAATTCACTTACTGATCATAACATCAATTAGGAAAACCATATTATCATTTACAATTGTAACCACTATTCATATTAGTTAATTTAGCTATCGTATAATTCAAACCAATTTATAACATATATGATTATTAAACTAAAATAATCTTCATACCATTGAAAACTATACTTATTAAACTTTTCTTTTTCATTATATTATAAGTATAAGACTCTTTTCATGAAAATAAACATTACTTATTTTAATCCATATTCTTATATAACTATTTTCTTACCTTATTCTTTATTACTAACCATACTTGTATTCTACTGAAAAACAGTTGATGTCAGAATACAAAACACTTAATACTTTCCAAAACATTAGACTTAAAAAGTTCTTAATAATATACTATTCATATACTACTGTTGTTTAAAATAAACTAATAGCATCTTTCACATCTATTAATACTGTTCAATATCATAACTCATTTGGAAGTCATTATCTTATAACTTCTTATAACATACCCTTTTAATACCACTGTTATTTAACCATTTGAATAACCAAATTGAATAGACTTATTATAATGTACACATGACTTAAAAATACTTATTCAAACATCCATTTCATATATATATATAGTCGCATATCACACACCCACTTTGCATTTCACTTAACCACTTCCATATAACATGTCATATGTCTTTAACTTATTCATTAAATATCCAATTTAATCATATAATTTGTACACTTTCAAACCACAAGTCATCATTCAATATACTTCACTTTTACCTTTCATTTTTGGTCAACTAATATAGATCTCAAGAAAACCATTTCATACCATTAATTAATTGACTCATTAAGCTTCTTATGGACATTTAACATACTTAATCAATTGATTTTTTTAAGTCCTCAATATAACATGGTTGCATACTTCAATAATACTTCAATTAACTTTTGAAAAATGCATCTTAAGTCCAATTCCATTAACAAGCTATATACTATATCTTCAAAACACCAAAAGTCGTTAATTTTACTTCAAGTTTTAAGTTACAAAATTAAACCATAATTAAACAAAAAACATTTTCCTTAAGTTTAAATCATTCAACTTCATAAACAGGTGTAACCGTATTACTTCAACTTAAACCATTTTGAATCTTAAGTTATTTTACTTTTTCTTAAGTAATTACCTTAAGATCTTACTAATTTCCTTTAAGCATGTATAGATCTTACCATCCTTTAGCTGTTTTCTTTCATAATGATTTGACCATACATAAAAAATAACAACACACACACCCACACAACACTCAAACACTATATTTCTTCCCTTTTTCATCTACATCTTACAAAAACTTCAAATCAAGGACTCAAACTATAAATCTACCATGAAACCATTCGGCCACCACAAGATCTTCACCCAAAATTCATAGATTTACTAGATCTAACACTAATCCATACTCACCTTTAAGCAAAATAACAAAAATGAACTAAAAACTTGTTCTGCACTTGATTTAACACCAGATCTACCAAGATCTATTTACCTTAACTCCTTTTAAACTTGTTAAGCTTAATTTCCACCACTACACACATGCATACACCTTTGAAAGTTAGATCAAATAAAGAAAATAGGAATTAGATGTTAAATAAGTTACGGCTTACTTAAGAAAACTTGCAAATCTTGTGTTTAGGCCTTAAACTTGAAGAGAAAAGGGAGAAGTGTTTTGGTCAACACTTAAAAGAAGAAGAACAAGAAGTGATTTGGCCAAACCTTGAACAATACATGTAGATCTAGCTTCGTACTTGAAGATTAAAGTGAAAAGAAGAAGAAAATAGTGTATGTTTCAGTTTCTATGAAGGAAAAATGAAGAAATGTAAGAAGAAGATGAAGGAAAGAAGGAGGAAATGAATGATGGAGAGGATAAGGGATTCTGTCACTTTGAAAGAAGATAAGAAATGAGTGTTATGTTAAAGAGGAAGGGAAAAATCTGAATGAAATGAGTGATATGGCTTAAGGTGGTTGTATATTAGCTTCCATACACCCTCACACATATAATCGTAGCCCTTAATAACCCTCTTATATGTATAATTATATGTATTTAATCCAATTTACCTTCTAACAATCCCTTCCATATGTATTTAATACCCTCTTTTTATACTCCACTAACTTATTTATATATATAATAATACACTCCATCTTTTTCCACTAACTCTTAAACTAATATAATATTTTCTCTTTCCTTCCCTTATCACATATTCCTATTCCACTAACATATATACCTATCCCACTATTACATTTACCTATATATCTAATATTTTATATTCTCCACTAACACATTTACCTATCCTACTATCAATAAAATATAATAATTTAACATCCCACTATTAATAAAATAGAATAACTTAATATCCCACTAACTTCTTATATCTATATATTTATTTACTTACTTACTTACTCATTATATAATTCATTATTTTATTTATACATATCTCTTTATATCATATATTATATTAAAACATTTCTACACATACCAATATATTAATTAAATACCATATCATTATACCTATACTAATACATTAACTATAATGTGTGTATATATATTATATATATATATATATATATTATATATATATACATACTCATTCTTATACACTTTAATTAATCTGAATTCCTCATATACTTACACTTACTCATATATACATACATTTTCATATATGAATTTATGTACATTCAATTAATTATTTTAATCAAACACACTTAAATATATTAAGTGTTCTCGACATCATATCCATCAAATTATCATCATTTAGTGAATCCTTATTCAATAATTTTATTTATTATTCTCATATCAACATCATAGCATTTATCAATTATCACATCATTTATTTTCCATATCATTCATATATTGTATAATTCCATGTCATCATCTCAATTATAGTTAATGAAAGTAATGCACATCACTTATATCATCAATGCAATGTGTTCTAAAAATGAGGATATGATAAATTAAGTGAAATCCCTATGGAATTAGTAACACGCGCTTTATAGTAGTTCGACACTAACTCTTGGCCTACATCCACTTTTCCTAAGTCTTCCACTTAGGGTTCCACTAATCACAATTAATCAATACATAAATGGATTCCTCAATTGAATCCTAATCCCAATATCTTCAGGCTCACACTTAAACCTTTACAATAATTATAATCTCACAGTAATCAAACTCTCAAACACAAGTTAGTGCCCCAAGCATTAATCTCACACCAACCC
Organism: Dalechampia spathulata; assembly: GCA_948192965.1. NCBI lineage: Eukaryota > Viridiplantae > Streptophyta > Magnoliopsida > Malpighiales > Euphorbiaceae > Dalechampia > Dalechampia spathulata. The sequence continues at coordinate 2,161 of CANYBF010254958.1, read as the reverse complement.
ACAATTACAAAACCCACCACTTAGGTTGTGGGAATACAATATAATGAGAGTTTACAATACTATAATTGTAATACAACAAGTAAACTTACTTGCTATTGAAGTTCAATGCTTAAAGGAAGTTTTGCTCTACAAAAATAGCCATTAAAATTTGAATAGAAAGTGTATGTTCTGAAAATAGAACTGTTAGAAAGTGTTTAAAATGAATCTGAAAAGTCATGTACACTCATATCATACCTGGCACACTCGTACCGACTTAAAAACCATAATTCAAAAATAATACAAGAGCTTGGTACAGTTGTACCACCTATTGGTACGCCCATACAAATCTCAATCTACTGATAAGCAAAATTCCTGAGAGCTATGGTATGCCCATACCACCCATTGGTACGCTTGTACCAAATTAAAGTTACTAACAAACAAAATTCCTGAGAGCATCGGTACACCCATACCATCCATCGGTACACCTATACCATCCATTGGTACACCCATACCAAACTCAAAGAAATAAACCCAACTTGGTACGGTCAGTCGTATACCCGTACCATAGAACACAAAGAATCGGTACAACCATACCAAAAATGGTACACCCGTACCACACACAATAAAGTCAATCCAATTTAGTACAATCAACCATATGGCCATACCATACAATAAATACAAGTGGTATGCCCATACCACATATAGAAAAATTATTTTAAATTGTAAATAACTTAAATTGACTAATACAAAACATACACATCAAAATCCTGGGTCTAATAATCTCCACCTTTTGATGTTGGCAATCAATTTAAATTCAATTTGTAAAAACATACTCAAAAAGTTTAGATTTAAAAATCTTTTAGAAATCTCCTTTTAGAATTCATGCTATGAGATACCAAGTAATCAATCAAACACAAGAGAAAGGAGAAAATTACAAATAGAAAATGTTAAAATGCATAACATATGATCAGAGCAACATACATAATTGTATGATCAAAGCATAAACAGAACATCAACAAAAAGTATGATTAGAGCATAAAATAAAGATCATAGCAAAATCAAAATAAGTTATAATCACAGTAAACAATAATAAGCAATATAAGATAATGAACTGAATAATCATCATATGTCATATATACTCAAAAATGAATACAATGATTGCAGTAAAGTATCCTCAAAATGAATACAATAATTAGAGCAATAATAAAATAAAATAAAAATGACATAAAATTTAATTAGACCTAAACATATAACACTTCAATATCCAAAACATCTCCTCCTTTGACAACATCAAAACAGTCACTATGGGTCCAGAGGGGGACTAGATGGAGAAATAAATAGGTCTAGTAGGAGACGGATGGACTGTAAAGTGGTTATTATGGTTGTCTGGAACTTATGTGACTTGGCAGTCTGCTGGTCCATGCGCTGATTTATAGAATCTAAGTGGCTCTCAGTAACATTGAGGCAATCAAGATGGCATTCAATGACATCAAGATTATCAAGTCAAGTGGTGATGGTAGCAAGCTGCTAGGAGACCAACTTAGTAAATGAGGGAGAAGCTGTAGCAACAGGAGTGGCTGGATTAGGTGCAACAGTAGAAGAAGAGCCACCCTATGAATGCCTCTGGCATTTACGACTCAAAGTCACATATCGTGTGGCATTAGCAACAAATGGATCAGAAGGATCACGCCACTTAACAGGTGTATCATCTAGAAGTGGCACCTGCATGTGATGGCAAACAGTGGATGAACTACGTTCGTATAAAGCCATAGTGTCATTAAGAAGACTTAATGATAAAAGATGCTCCAGGCGACGAGCAATGTGTTGGTTTGTTTAGTGATTAAGCAGCGGAAGTAATTTAAAAATTTTCATTTTAAAACAACAAACCAAAAGAAGATCTTTGCATCAAAACACAGAGAAACCGGTTTAGAGATTAGAAGTGACAGTTTGATAGTAACCCTTACTTTCAATGCAGATGTCCTTCGTTCTTTATCTCTAAAACGTTTATGGTTGTAGCAAACCAAAACCACCAAGATAGGCAGCCTCCAACAGTATCCACTCGAAACAAGGATGTCCAAGCAAGCAACCAATTGCTTCTATCTCCTTTCCTATGAACTAGCAAAGAAAAGAAGAAAAATCTTATGAAATTTTCGACTTCCTCACAATTACTCTTGTGAAGGCC
>CANYBF010254900.1:0-23785 GCA_948192965.1 Dalechampia spathulata | reverse complement strand
TTATTACTATTTTTTTAATTTTTATAATTTGTATCATTATAATGGTAATTTTAATTATTATTTAATAATAATAATTAAATAAATTACACATATAATATATATTTCTCTATTTCATACCAACTATTTAATAATAATAATAATTAAATAAATTACACATAATATATATTTCTCTATTTCATACCAACTATTTAATAATAATAATAATTATAATTATTATTATTATTAATTATTGTCATTATTATTATTATAATAATTATTATTATTATACATGCAGAGTATATTTATTTTATGCATACTTTTATTCCATGTTATTTTTTCCAATAATAATAATAATAACAGCAAACCAATCTTTAATAACAAAATGTATAAACAGTAAATTGATAAATATATACTTATTATATGATATACATAATGGTATGTATGTGTCAATATATATATATATATATAATATTTATTTGGATATATTTATGAAGAAGAAGAAGAACGAAGGCAGGAAGAAGAGGAAGAAGAATTGGCATAATTTTTGTAAATATTGGCAGAATGGGCCGAGGTTTGATGGAGAAGGGAAGCATGAGATGGGCCTATGGAAGCAATGAAGCAGCTAGTCCTACCTGATGTAGTCTTGTAAATCTCCTCTTAACGGGCCACTATACAGTCTTATCACTTCTGTATTGCTTCTGTAACATGTCCAATCTTCTGTACCACCCCCCCATTATCCGTCCAATTTCCATTTACTAAAAAATACTTTTATTAATAATCAAATCATAAAAATTATATTAAATCATGTTTCCTAATCGGTAGGAATAAATTACCAAACTTAAGCATCAGGGCTCCAAATAGATAAGGTAGCAACTGAATGTGTTGGCCATGCCTCTATAAGCTTCTCTTGTCCTGTAACTCCATCTGACTTGCATTATTTAGGGGTTTAGGCTTATCTTGCTGATATTGTTTTGGCTGTTGATAAGTAACAGAACATGCTTTATTTTGCCATGGGATAACCCTATTTCTTGAGAACTGAAGAGTAGAACTAGATATAGATATAGCTCAACCCTTACGTACTAGCATTTGTCGGTGATATTTGCTGCTGGAATTTCGACGGGACAAGTCCATTTTTGGCTTCTAGTTCATTAGTTGCCATACAATTAACTCCCCTTCTTTAATCTTTTCGTTTTTACAAAAAAAAACTAAGTAAAAGTTAGCCTTATAAATTACAACTCTAGATATAAAAAGTATCTTCGCTTCATATTTAAGTGTTTGATATCGAACGTTCAATCAATTTCATATATTTTTTCTATAAAATTTAAACTATAATCCATGAAAATTGATACCTATGTTTGAATTCGAAATAAATAAATATTTATAGAAATATAAGGTAACTCCCGCTACAAATTTTGATATACTTCAATAGGTCTTGGTTAGATTTTATACTATCAATGAGGGATATCATGTATCATGCTTATTAATGTTATCATTCTATTTCTAAGGTTAGACATTGTTCCTTAGAAAAGAATGAAATAATGATAATTGTATATTGATTTGCTTAAATTTCATCAACCATATACCAATTAGCAATCCAAATACGGTTGGAATGGTAATCTAATCCAATGCCCTTTTACGAGGAATGATAAAAGAAATATCAAATGGTATTACATTTGGCATTATTCAAACTTGCAAGGAAACTTATTGATGGATATAAACACAGATTTCTTCCACAATTTTCAAATATATTATACTAATAATATTTTGATGTTATTATGATCATGGATTCGGTGCATATATTGATTAATGAAGCACTATCATGATGATTATTATTATTATTAAGGAAGCAGACGACATTAAATATCAACTTTATCGGATTCTACTGAACCCCACCAAGCAGCAGATAAAATGAGAAAGTGATGAGGAACAGAGAAGAGATCGATCCTCTCATATCCCCACAAATTTAACTGCAACAAATAGGTGCTAGCAGCCTTTTGTTTACTGTCTTTGCTCCTTTCTTCATTCGAACATCAACGCATATCATATGCATGCATTCCTGCCATTGTGTGCCAGTATTCCATTTTTCTTTTAGGATTTTATTACTCCCATTAATAACCAAAACTATATTCCACACTTCAAATACTTGAGAGAACTTTCAAAAATATATATCATTGTTCTTGTATTAAGTTAGATTGATGTATAACCTTCCATGATATAATAAGTATATTCAAGAATTGTATCTTAGATACAATAAAATTAAGAGATATATAAATAAAATAGATCACGTTTTTGTGTTATATGAATTTCAACCCGAATACATGCCCCGCACTCTTGGGAGCTCATGGAGTTCTACAAATAGCAATAATGAACACTTGATAAGAACAAAACATGAAAAACCAAGAATGTTTTTACTACAGAATTTTTTTAACTTCATGGAAGAAACTTGCATGTATAATAACCATAAGAAGACAGAATCAAAATCCTAAAAGGATACTGAAAATCATCATTGGTTTATATATATATATATATATTAATGAAAGAGTTGACAATGCAGTAACAATAAGAAGTAGAGTACTGAATATGCAGGTTTAATATGAAATTAAAAGAAAGAAAGTTAAAAGAAGGAGAACATGGCTTCTCTCTCTGTCTCTCAAATGGTGACCTAATAATAACACATATAAAAGAGGGATCATGGGTTAAACCTTTTGTGCTAAGTACGCTAGGAGGGTGCAGGGAAAGGCTCGAGCCTTGTGCTCTCTTCTATCAGAAAGAAAAGAAACCAATAAGTCAGCGAGGCATGCGTCAGGGTTTTTGGATCCATCTGCGACAAATCCTTACAGTAATTTTCGCTGATAATTTTCCAGAGGTTTCAGCTTGTCAGCTTGTAAGCACCCCCAGCTAAAGTTTTTCTCTTTTTTATTTTCTATTTTTTATTTTTAGCCTGCCATCCTAATTCTTACCTACAATATGTATGTGCATGTCAACTGAGTTCTCCATTCTTCTGCTAAATAAAGCGTATGTTGTAATATTCCCAACCATTTCATTTTGTTTTCTTCTGCAATTAATATCTATGTGCATCATGTTCCGAATAATATGTATTAAACCTAGCTACCTACTCTTCAACCCCTTGCATATTTACCTTGTGATATGCTTGCAAATCACTTGCAACATAAGTAATCATCTACAACTCGAAACCTAGCTCGCTACTATAAATAGTTCCATACACTTCAATCATTTTAAATGGTCAGTTATGGTCTCTTTAGATCCCTTTTCAACAATATAGTGGTTAGATCCCATGACCCAATTCAATTAGTCTTTGTTTGCTGCGAGAAACCAGCAATTTATGAGTTGAACTTGGGTTGAAAAAGAAAGAATACTCGTATACATTCTACCATAGACATCTGAAACATCATTTTACAATTCACAATGTCAGAACTGATATGAACCAAACCTATAAAATCAGATCGAACAACATCTTTCCTAACTTAGATTCGGATGGTGACAGTTTTGATAGCAAACGAAAAGGAAAAAAATCAATTATAGTATCTTGTCTAAAAGTAATTTCTGTTTTAAGTTAAACTGCAAAATTATATATTCCTTGAATGTATAGTTAGCTCCCCAAAGTGACATATAATGATTATTTCTCCATATTTAGAACAAGAGTGTGATGTTCTACATACACCTTTATATATGCACCCGTCGGTGCTGCCAAAGTGGTGGCAGACGTAGGCCAGCTCCCTTTACTTTCGGCTTTAACGACTGTTCAAACCCTAGCAGTGGCCAACCAAAAGGTAAAACCAATGCTTGTTTTTCTTTAAGATATGATGACCACGAGAACATCAATTGCTTATGAAAATATATACAAGTTCTAAATATTTTTAAAAAAATCCATAATGAAAAAATACATATTTTTGTAATTCTAAAAATGATAAGTAAGATTATAATTAGCTTAAAGTTTTTAAAAAATTATATTCGAGTCATTGAATTTATAAAACGCGATGATAATTATTGATTATAATTTTAAAATATATATAAAATTTATTTTTTTAAGTCGAATCAAAATTTTTACCAAAATCTAAATTTTTTTTTTAAAAAAATATTCCATCTCAATTAATTAAAAATAATTAAAAATTCAAGGTTGCTTTGTGAAAAAGACATAATTTACTGATGTCACAAGATGTTAACCCAATAGTAAGCTTACAAAGAATTTATCCACTTCTCTTCTTTTGAGAATTCAAATTCACAATACCTCGCATTTTAATCTTTGTACGTAGATTTTGTACAGTTCTTTCTCCTTTATCTTTTACAAGAGTTGGATTCTCAGCAAAAACAAAAAACAAAAAAAAAAAAAAACGAAAAACAATCACTCTTACAAGTATTACTAATAATTTCATTGTTTCTGATTTGGCTTTCTCGATTGAGTCCTCATGTTTTTGAATTTGAATTCATTCTTGTTCTTATCGTCAGTTTGCATGTTTATGTACAGAAGATATAAACAAGTTGAATTATTAATAATTACTTAAAATTATTTAATCATGAATCAACATCTAATTAGTTTGCTAAAGAATGTAGTTAACATGCAACGTATGCTAAAAATACCACCTTTATTAAAAAATTAATCAAAAGATGATCGAATAATTATACATCTATTTAGAAAATTAAGCATTTCTTAACTTATTATCATTTAACATGAAATATTTAATTTAATTTTTACATTATAGGGATAGCTCGAGAGTTGGATAAAGTCATTTTAAGTATTAATAAAAGGGAAAGGGATTTCAAACTCTTTTTCTTGAAGGGTATTGGTTCCTTGATAGCAAGTAGTTAGTATTAGTCCAACATATAACTTAAGCAATGAAGCATTCTAAAATAGATGAATATTTGAAGACAAGTTATTCTATTTTTAGAATCGAAAAAATCACTAATTAAAGAAAATGAGACACTCATGCCATCCTAAAATTCTTCGTCTCTTTGAAATTTCGAATTGGTCGTTCTTACGGTCTGTAAAAGGGTCAGCATGCTTTACGACACTTTCTGCCGATTACTACGACGTTACTATTTAATGTTACTGCATGCGAGTTAGGCAGAAGCCATTCCCATTGGTTATCAAACGAAACCATAAACCCGCGAACCTTTAATTTCACTTTCTGGGGAAGAGCGATATCAACACAGGCTTGAATGATCATGGAATGGATAGTGATGGTTTTTCCCTGAACTCAAATTCTTATATCATCTATTTTTATTATATTATTATATTATATTATGAATTCATTAATAATATTATTATATATATTATTATATTATTAATTACTGTAAAAATGTCTTAAATACCTATCATAAGCATATGAATTTTTAACAGATTTTTGAGTTTAAATCTTTAAAAATGAAAATTTTAACATCTCTCTATCTATTTGAATTCGGATTAATTAATACTCATGCAAAATTACCTTTTACATATCTAGATAATGATTTAAAACCAAGAAAGAACCAAAGAGCAAGGAAAAGAAAAGAAAATAAGGAAGCTAATGCTGGAATATAAAGAGATTTCGCAAAGAAAACCCTGGAGGATGGAAGAAGTGGGAAAAGATTCTAACCAAATAAGATAGCATAAAACGGAAAGAAGTTGAAAAAACAAAACCCAAAAAGAAAAAAAGGGAAAGAAATACGGGAAAGGACAAAGGCGAGGGAAGGGTAAGAGGAAGAGGAAGAGGAAGAGGAAAGGGAAAGGATCTGGCACAGTGATTGTTTTACTGACCTAAAATACGTATATATCTGTATTAGAGTAAACAGTGTAAGACAAAAAAGAGAATGACAAGTCAAATCAAGAAAGGGAAAACTTTCCTTTAATTAAAGATTAAAAAACGTTGATAATCATGGCCAAATTTATCATGATCATGGCATGATGATAGATTTAATCAAAACACAAAAAGACTTTTGTACATGTGTAAAGAAAGAGAGCCCTAATGAGACGGAGGTGCGAAGCTTATTGTCCGGGAGATATATAGAAGAAATAAGGGTTATTAGGGTTTTGTTGTTCGTGTTCGGAAAATGAGAGCTAAGTGGAAGAGAAGGGCTTTTGGGTTTTGAACCAAAATCATTTTTTTTTGAAAAGAAGGCACTAAACAACACGCCCTCTTAACTACTGAAAACAACAGGTGAGTAAGTGAAAGCTCTATCACTCCATGCACACGTCCCTTTCTAGCTCATCTTTCTCCCACATCTGCCGCCCCTCTATCTCTCTCTCTCTCTCCTGTATTGGGAATGCCGACCGCACATGTAATACATTATGTCTAAATTGCATATCCATGGACCATAGTCTTTGCTCATGAAGGAGGGAATCACAAGCCCGAATCCTTCCTAAACTCAATACGAGGGTGTGCCAGACTTTTGATCCATTATCTTACAATATGAGTTAATCTCAATCATACTTCTCCTGTGTCTGTGCCACGTCCAAGTACTTTTTGTTTTTTTTTTGGCATCAAACTACACCTTATCTTCCAGTTGTTTAATTGACCATTTCGATTCTTTTGATTATCATTTTTACAAACATGATTCTTGAACAGAATATTAACATGTTAATTTTGATATTTACATATTATTCATTCTTTTTCCAAAAAAATAATGCCTTAGGTTTTAATTTTAATAGATATTTTACAATATTAAAGAAAACATCTAATGGTATGAATATTTTTGTGCAATCTAAAAATTCAAATTTGAATCTACTATTTTATAGTTGCAGAATAAATTGAAATAAAAAAATTAAAGGAGGATACGATCAATTATTACATAATTTATTAACCATCCTTTAATTTTTTTTATTTTATATTTTATTTCATCCTCCTTAAATAAATATGGTAGCTTGGCTGTTCAATTTAATACACAAAAATGCTTTAAATCTGTATCATTTCTTAGCAGAATAGAATTATAGAGGTAATTTAGTTAAGAAGTCACTTGATCTTCTAAAGAAAATATATTCTGAGTCCATTTTCTGATCATCAACGCAGGATGTACATGCATCATGCATAGTGTATAAGTGAGTGATACTATTCCAAAAAGATCCCAATATTATTATTATTGTTGTTGTTGTTGTAGTATTCAGTAGTAGTTTTTTGTAATTTCCTTGCAGCTGGTGCCGCTTTCTTATATCTAGTAGACCAAATAGATCGACTTTCTTTCACAGTTATCTTCTTCACACACCCACAAAGAAAAGGCAGATCCAAGGTGGTGGTAGTGGTTGTTAAACTGTCAATCTTATCAATCAATCAAACCCAAGACAAGCCAATCATCGATCAATTTCCTTTCGATTTTAAGAAAAGACTTGGAAAAGGGTTTCAACAAAAAGGAAAAACGCATACACCATGTCCTCCTCTTCTACGCTGTCTTTGGACCACCAGCTCCCTCCTTCCGAGCAGCTCTGTTATGTCCATTGCAACATTTGTGACACTGTTCTCGCGGTATTTATTTCTCTAATTCTTTCTTGCCTCCGATCTTATCATTCTTGTTTTTTTCTTCTTTTTGATGTCGACCCAATTATAGCTTTCCTTTCTTGATTATTTCGTTTCTTTAACTTCCTTGAATTCTTGTTATTTCCTCGGATTTCATTATTGTATACTGTAGGTGAGTGTTCCTTGCACGAGTTTATTCAAGACTGTCACCGTCCGATGCGGTCATTGCACCAATCTCCTCCCAGTCAACATGCGTGGTCTGATTTTGCCATCTGCTAATCAGTTTCACTTGGGCCATAGTTTCTTCTCTCCTTCTCATCATAATCTTCTGGTATTTATAATTATATATTACGATTATGATTTTTAGTCCCATATAAATCCCACCAAGTGTTCTTAAATGTTATTTTTTAATTCTTGCAGGATGAGATCCCAAACCCGTCTCCGAGCTTCATGATCAATCAAACTAATGCAAATGATTTCATCATTCCAACTCGAGGAGTTACTGATGAGCTTCCAAGGCCACCAGTCACCAACCGACGTAATCATCATAACATTTGTTCTTTTCTATGCTTTATCGCCACAGTGATTTTCCTCTTCATTTCCCCTTCTCTTCATGATTCAAATTTTTATGATGTTTTTTTCCCAAAATGCTATTAGAATCTTCTCCAACTTTTAACCCTCAGTTATTATGCAGAAGCTCCGATTTATGGATGACTTTTCACATATTAACTACCAAAAAAGAATTATAAGCATTACATATAAACAGGGAATCCTTCTACTAACTAAACTAAGGAGTAATTACAGTCTCACCGTATGCTAGATATACAGCTGTAAAATATATAGAAAGCATGTTATGTAGATATAGTAAAGAATGATAATATGGTTACCAGCAAAAAAAAGACAAAAAGAAAAGGCACTGCCTCTTATTCTTTCTTCTCCTCTTAAGAAATCTGTGGAATGGTAGGTAGGAAAATATATATAAGGAGAATGATATAGCTAGAGAAATGATGAAAAAAAGTGAGCATAGAGAGAAAGATTATTTTGAAAAAACAACAAAGAAGAAAGGAGAAAACGTTGAAAAGGCTATAACAAAGTGATAACTAATGTGTTTCTCTGTGTATATTGTGTCTCTCTCGTATGTCCCAGCTCCAGAGAAGAGACAGAGAGTCCCCTCAGCCTACAATCGCTTCATCAAGTGAGTAATTTTTCCAAAGCTTTCCCATGCATTCAGTTCTCTCCAAATTTCGGTATTTTTTTCTTTGATTTTGACTTCACTGATCTACCGAATCTAGAGGCTACAGTCAAATATTGCTGATATATTCATATATATTATGTGTATGTATATCGATGTACATGCATGTGCATGATGCTGTATAATACTTTGGTAAATTTGAAGTAAAATAATAATGGAAGAATGCTATATGCAAAATGCAGGGATGAGATCCAACGGATCAAGGCTGGAAATCCTGATATAAGCCACAGAGAAGCCTTTAGTGCAGCTGCTAAGAATGTAAGATGCATGATAACTTTTTAGGGTTTCTAGTTACTCTACCAAATTAGGGTTTTCCCTTTTTTCTGCTTTTCTCTTCTTCTTTTCCTTTATTTTTCTAACTAGGGTTCCCTCGATATAAATTTGCCATTCATACCTATGATTCGGAATATCCTCTTATACTGCTGTGTCGTTTCATGATTCAGTGGGCCCACTTCCCCCACATTCACTTCGGTCTCATGCCAGATCAGATTGTCAAGAAGACTAACGTGCGCCAGGTGAGATCCACACGCTCATTTCCATTCATTATATGCATAAATAAAACATTTCACGTATTTTAGCTATTCCAAACATAACGAGAAGGATTATAATGTACTTATCGATTTAGTTTATACATATAAACAGGTATCGAATTTAGATAAATATTTGTATAAATGGAGAAAGAAACCCACTGATCATTGACAATGATGATGTTTTAGGAAGAGGAAGATGTTATGATGAAGGATGGGTTTTTCGGTGCAGCAAATGTTGGTGTGACGACTCCATACTAAACAAGAAGTGTGGCCATGTTGGTTTTGTTTGATCCATTCGGAACATATCAGGGTTTTGTAAGTCTGCCTAGCTAGCAATGGAAAAAGGTTTGATTAAGTTTGTCATCAAGTTTAACAACTCTAATCATGACCACCCCATCTATTCCTAATGTCTTTCATAAGTGCAAACTTTATCTTGCAATTAATGTACTTCTATAGCTACATGTCCGACTCTCTCTTCTTCCTTCTATGCTATTCTCAGTTCCTCATTTTCTTCATTCTTCATCTTTTTTCTATTTATTTTTCTTAGTTTAAATTCAAAATATTCATTGTTTTAAGGATGATTTCAATTCAACCATGTATTTCTTTTACACTTATAATTTAATTATCAGTCATTATGATTAATTTAAAAGACCCCTAAAAGCCAGTTTCAAACAGGCGATTAATGAAGTAACCTTCATTCAATTGATGGATCTATTAAAGCATACGACCAGAATTAATTTTTAAGTATGGTCAAATAATATATAATATGTTCCAACCTTTACATAGTTTCAATCTATAAACATGTTAACGTATCAACCTGGTCTAAAGAGGCAATCTGACTTTATAGAGAAAAATTAAGAGTAGAATGACAAATATTTAGAATGGATGTAATATTGCATATATAGATGATGGTACGAAATGACATATTAATGAAATATTAATATGTATATAATTATTTAAAAGGATTTTTTTGTCCACCATTCATTATTTCGATATATAAATATCAAAATATTATTTAATCTAAAAGTTTAAATTTTTAGATAAAAAAAATTGATTATAAAAATTGTTATAATCATCCAATCTAAAAGCTTATACTGATACATAAAATTTAAAAATAATTTTATATAACTCAAAATGATATAAAATAATTTCTTTTAGAATAAAATTTATCAGATAGAATAATCACATGAATTTTCTTTTCAGGAAAAAGGCTGTTTATATTAATTTTGGAATCATACTGTAATGGTCCTTGGTCTATTATTTTGGCTTAGCATACCAGATAAGCATTTGCTGCTCCTACCAACATGATGATTTTGGCAATATTTCCTATAAATACATCGTCACTTAATGCCTGATGTGTGCAGATTTGTAACATTTAATGTGCAATCTCCGGCTTCAATATTCGTAAACTTTCTGCCACCTTTCTCATCTATAATATTTTTTTTTTAAAATTCTCTTTGTAAAGATGGAGTTATTGATAATGTAAGCTTACTAGTAATAGCAAATTATCCCAAAAAAAAAGCCCCTTTTGCTTGTAATTAATTTATATTATACCCATCATATTATATAAAATTAATAATATCAAAATAATGAATAATTACGATTCTTGCTATCATGTCTTTTTCCTCTATCATATCAGGAAAGGAATTTGAATACATGAAGGAAAATGATTATGCCAATAAACGTAGACGTTTCTACATTGTCTGTAGAATTATTCTACATCTTCTAGAAAAATATATATATGATGGAAATATGATTAAATGATTATTATGTGACTTTTTAAAAAGAATTTCTGAAATGCCATCAATTCGACAGCTGCTGTATCAATGTTGGCAACTTGCAATCTCTCATTACTCGTAACCATCATCACTAACATACCAACTATTCCTGACACCAACTTTCATGGTTTTGCTAATGATGCCAAAATTGATCCTCCCTTGATCACACACATATATATAATTTCTTAATCAAGTATCTCAAATTAAGTCATGAAAAACAAATTTTAAAAAAGTATAATTTCTCGGATACTCGCATCCCATGTAACAGGAAATTCTAAAGGTCAAAAGATTAAAAGAAAAGGTGAAAGATGTTAAGCTAAATTGTTCGGTGGTCTATCACTTGGAGTTCATGCAAGATCCATAGAGACTAGCCATGAACTAGTCAAGTTTGTATGTAGAAACTGACTGACGGCCATCTGAACCATTGATTTATGCGAAAAAAGAAAAGAAAAGAGAATGAAGTTAGGCATATATACGTATGAAATCCGAAAGGGTATTACAGATATTCTCCAACATCAAAAACTGTAGCTGCTGAGGGAAAAAAGAGGCGCATGGTGTAATAGAGAGCTCGCAAAATGCTTTTATCTAACCCTGTGAAAAGTCACATGCTGAGACGATTGTTTCGTCCTTCCATTTTCACTAGCACAATTGTGAAACGTTTCAAACAAAATGCATGCAAGGGAAAATGCTGCTAAAGTCTCAACATGCCAAGCAAAATTTGCAGCTTTTCAGAAAGTATATGTATATATATATATATAGATATACATAGCATGTAAAAAGAAGAGTCCATGGAAACTTTATCTTTTATTCCCTCCACCTAGTATAGTTTTACCATGGATTAACTAGTTACCATGCGCGGCTTTTCCTTTGGTGTTCACTAGTGGGATTATTCGAAGATTCATGGACGCATATATATCATGTTACTTGGAAATGTTTAGCATGTAGAGCTTAGGTGATAGATTGATCTAATGGCCAGAATTAGCAGCTTGCTTGGTAAAATTACATCTCTTAGGAATTTGGTTGTAAAACATGATTGCACGTCTTCTTGGATGTCTCCTATTAGGAGTTAAGTTGAACTCAGATGAATCCTTTAAGATGAGTTCTAAGAAAATTTTGCTGGAGATCTAGCTCAGAACCATCAAGACAGCTAGCTTGTTGGATTTGTTATGAATATTGGCAAATGTTCAATTACTAATGTTGAACTTTAGGATTCTATCAGAATCTTTAACTTGTGGGTGAATTATGTGTGAATCTGGTGTTGCAGATTTGACAATTACTAGAAAGAGATTGAATGTAGATAGTTTGGCTACTTATATTAGAAATAGTGAACAAAATGGTGTAAAGCAAGTGATAGTGTGGGAAAGAAATTCTTAAAATCTGTTAGAGCACTATGGGTGGAATTGTTGGTATATGTTGGATGAGTTGTTAACAGTCAAGGACGACAGTATACCCTACTTTCCTTGAAGGGTTTTGGACCACCATGTGTTTCTAACAAATAGTCAGGATCAGACCGTCACATGGCTAAGCCACTGTAACCAAATCCCCCCTTTGAAGATGAATGTACTTGATATTCTCTATCTAATGCATATATTTCTCTACAACAGTCTCGATTCCATCAGATTCATATGACTGTGTTTGAATTTCCAAAGGGCTTCAAGTGCGGAATACAGCCTTAAATCAAATGGAGTGATTGAGCCAACAAGCTCCAACACTCGCTTCAATGTTAAAGGGAGCCATGGTCCAGCTGGGATGCATACAGCATGCTTCTATGCAGCTCATGCAATGGACCACTTGCAGGTGGGCTAGCATCTTCTACTTTCGGTTATTGGTTGGAAGATGGTGGCTGGCCTTCGACATTCACCAAATCCTTCAACCATGAAAGAAAGAGGAAAATAAATCATCCTCAAAAATACCATACAAATTTAATCACTTTCCCGACTTTTAATAAAATTTTCGTATTTATATCATAGAGATTATCTTGTTAAATGTTAATATTAGTTGTTATATATATATATATATATATCATTGGTTATGACAATGAAGGAGTCGATCAGGGTATATGACAATTAATGAAAAAATTCAAATGTGTAGTTAAGCAAGATTGAATCCTTAATTACATTGAAAAATATATGAGAATTCAGTCATCAGGACATAGTTTACAATCAGTGTAGTCATCAGGACATAGATTACAATCAATGTAGATTGATAATCCAAACAAATCAAACCAACAACTCATGAACAAGATTCAAAATCTAAAAGAGTCACCTCAGATTGTTATCAACATGATTAGAATCACACCTAGCACTCAAAGATCACAACAAGAAACTACATAAGCACATGCAAACACATCCTAAAGCAAGCAAACGATCAGCTGAAAATGGAAATCACAGCATAGGAAAGCATCAACAAAGTGAAGGCTAGCTTTGATCCATCACCCTTGACTGGTATGGCAAAAGAGGAGATATCTTGTGGCCTGACAAACAAAGAAATGTGAGAATCGGATCAAATTTTAACACTTTTGACGACTATCTGAAGAAAAATAAATAGCATCGGAAAAGGATATGTTTAGCCTGTACTTCTGCATTTTGCTGAGAGTACCACAATAGAGGGCATTTTCTGGTAAAGGCAGCTCTGTTTTATTGGTTTCCTCAGGATTGACAACTCTGACATATGTTTCTTGCCCCAGATACCATGAGTCGAGGTTTTCTGTCCTCAGGTTCCAGACTCCAACATTGTCAAGTGATACCAAAATTGCTGTCCAGGCTTCAGGATATACCTGTATATGAAATGAGAAAAGAGAAACTCATCATGTTCGAGAAAATAGAAACATGTGATTAAAGCTTTTCAAGGAAGAAAACAAGATACCTGAACTGTGGAGCGTGCAATCCCATCCCATTTGTTATAAGTGCCTCGGCTGTTTTCTGACCATTCACCATAATCCATTCTGAAATGAAATGATTTGAGAGGAGATTATTGAAATTTAATCTTCAGAATATAGAAATGAAATGTAACAATGAATTCCTACCCGACAACGAAAAATGAATATCCACTCATGTGATAGCTCTGCATCCTGGTATCATTGTTCTGAAGGATGACTTCCATAAATCCTCTGTATGTTCCATTAATAACTGATGTTTCTATTTTAGGTGGCCCTGTGAGTGGCCTGGCAGGGAAATCAAGCTTATAAGTACCCTTCAATTTGAATTCATCTGCAAGCCTGATAGGAGTGGAAGGATTGAGAAATGATATCCCGCTCAGAGTGGTTCGTTTTCTCCCATTTATCGTCTCTGGTGGCTTGATTTTCAAGACATAAACTTCAGTCACATTGATTGATCCATATCTAAACGAACCTTGTGGATTAGGACGTGCACCACTGGCAGACACATTCCACCTGCGTAAAAATAAGGTTAAAGTGGTAGAAATTCTTACATAGTCAAAATGAACTCTTTAAAATTAACACGAACCGGATTGATCTTGCCTGGTTCATTGAATAGGTTTTATCAAACTCATCATTTGGAGCATCTGGAAGAGGACCCTTTGCCTTTCCTTTGGAATTTGTATAATGCAAGATTGCAACACCAGTAACCCTTTTCCACCGTGATTCGTTGACAAATCTGGCGCTGGCTACAATGTAATAATCAGAGCTTGCATTCTGATCCATTGTTACCAAGAAGGAATAGGACTGTCCTACATGAATGTCTAAGCTGGTGTAATTCTGCTGCACTGTATATGATCCCTCTGACTCCGCCAAAAGCAAGTTGTGGTTCTGGATCCTGAAATTCAAACTAGTCGACGTGCCAACATTGTGTACACGAAGACGATAAGTCTTCCCTGTTCAACATCGCAAACTCATCAGTTAAAAACCCGAATTTGAACTTCATGAACTACATCATAGCCATAAGATAACCACAAATTGTTCTTATGTAATACGTATGACGATCACCTGGATGGACTTCAATTGTTTCATAGTCAATGCCATCAGGGACAAGTGTAGTGTTATACTGGTAAGGGCCTTTGCCATTAACAAGAACTCCATCTGGCATTCCAAGATCTTTCCCTCCATCAAGAGCCTTTCTCAAAGCCTACAATCCAGAAATAAACCAGCATAAACAAATCTAACTTTCCAACTTCTACTAGCAAATCAAGTTGGTAAATTCAAGATATCAACGGGCACTAACAGTGTGGTTCCTTTTGAACCAATCGCCGATCACAATCACAATGTCCCCATGTGGAGTATCAAAAGGAATTGGAATAATTGGCCGGTTGTTTATAATAAAGCTACCATATCCACCCGAAGCTCTCTGCATGTGAAGTGAAGGGAAGTAGAAAAAACTGCCAATTTGATCCTTAACCTGAAATTGGTAAGTCCAGTTCCACTTTGGAGGAATTGGACAATTTGTGCCAGGAAGTCCATCTTGCCATGAACTTCTCCTTTGTTGGATTCCTGACCTATCAGACAAATCAGGTTGCATGACCATGAAAATCTATATTCTATTAACAGTACAAAGTTCCCGCATTACTAAGAAAAAGATAGATTTTGAACTCTAAATGGCTGCAAAAATACCAACTCAAAAAATCACGACAAAATTGCAATGGAGCTATTCTTCCTACCAATGCATGAGAAGATTCTCGTCCAATTTGTTTCTTACATTAATAACGACATTGTTGTTAGTGGTCACATTAATTGTAGGACCAGGAAACTTGCCATTTATAGCAATAACCTGCAAAGCAATACAAAATTTTCTAAGCAACCTTTCAAAGCATTTCATAATCAACAGCTAGCTAATTATGCTAAATGCTCGAAACATCACTGTATAAGCAAACCAAACAGATCTAAAGCTAAAGATTGAAACTTTGAGAGGTTCCAAATCAAACCCATATCTCAAAAATTAAAAAAAAATTAAAAAAGGAAGCAAAAACAACCGAGAAAATCTACAGAGAAGCAGAACAAAATATGCATAGCAGAATGCAGGGGGGAAAAGTGAGAGATATCGTGAACTAACCTGTTGGGGAACTCCCAGAGGAGAAGCTTCAATATAAGAGACCTCAAAATTGTAGGTGACAAAAGGATCTTCAGCTGAACAAACGCAAATGTGGATAAGAAGAAGCAAAGCAAAGAACTTGGGAAAAGCCATTCTTTAAAATTTCCCTTTATTTTCAAAAAAAATTAAAACCCAGTGGAGCAAGTGGGACAAGACAGAAACAAGGCAGAGAAAATGTGGGAGAAGAGAAGCAGAGAGAAATGAACGGCTTTATTTTCCACTTTTCAAATACTATAAGCTAGTCAGTGGAGCAAGTGGTGGTTTATCAGTTGAAGGTCTCACGGACATGTAAAAATGTGGATTTATTTAATTAGTGCATCAATTTTTAACATGGTTACAGAGCTCCGTAAAATCTAAAGAAAAATTAAAATTAAATATTTATTTTATTTTTCATATTAATTTCAAGGCATTTGATGGACCACATCCCATGAATATGGGTTTCGGCAATTTTGGGAAGTGAGGTGGGGACTGAACGTCATTTCTATCTTGCAAACAAAGAGACGGACAGCGCCCAGTCCTTTTGTCACCTGATAACCGTTTGATTGGACTTATTTGTTATGTTTTTAAAATATTATTTCTTTGATGTTTATGAGTAGAATGCTAAGAATTACTATAGAAGATCAAGTTTGCATGGAGCAACAATGGTGGAAATTTAATTAATCTTTATTCTTGTCATAAACAAACTAGTTTTACAAATATTCTTGTAATCTATCATGCTACCCTTCTCGTCATCTAGTGAAAAAAAGAAACAAAAATGGGGGAAAGAAAGGAAGAAGAAAGAATTATTGTACATGTTGGATGATGAGAAGAAAAGGGAAATTCCAGAGTCTATTGGATATTGGGATAGGGACGAATAAAGGCAGAATTCATTTGCCATATTTTGAGTGAAGCCGTAACATTGGCCTGGAGTGCGTTGTTGAACAAGAACAGCTTGGCACCTCCGTAGATTGCCCTCGTTGGATAAACTCTGGATGTTATGCATGTCCTGCCGCCTTGTGCGAAGCTTTCAATTATCGAATGATCCACCTGGCAAGTGATTTACAGAAACCGAATGCTAAGAATCATTGACAGGATTACCATTATCAGTGAAGTAGAGTAATTATTGGGTTCAGATCAGTTTACCAATATCCTCAGAGAAAGTTTTTCACCCTCCAGGACTGGGACGATGTTTCCATAAATTTGTTTGTTCACATCATTTGCGACAGAAGACCTGAAAAGAAAAATATTCATTGTAATTTTCACAGAATTATAAGAATTGGGCAATACGTAAATCAGGTGGTATTTACTACCTTCGTTGGTCTGTGCAGAAGAAAGTTTTTAGTGTGCCATTTCTTCCTTTAGTAACGTAGAAGTATACAGGCGTCTGTTCTACGAGGCTTTTATCTGCGAGAACCAGAAGTCCGAATGGTCCTAATGCATTGCGGTGAAATGCTCCGTTACTTGTTCTGCAGCTGAATTCTTCGTCTGTTTCAGCTGTAGTTTCCAAGACCTTCTTGTCTATCTCGAATTCGGCAACAATATCTAGCTGTAGAATTTGTCATGTTCTTGTAAACTGAATATGTCTTTCTTATGTATATATATATAGTAGCCGATAAAGTTATATGGATAGAACAACTACCTGTGTTGCTGCCTCAATATAAAGGGGCACGACTAACCCTGGCTTGACCTCAATTTTGTCGAATTCGTTGCTTCTCAATCTCAAACTCTCTACCTCTTCCACTGGCCATTGCAGCAGATTACTGCCGGTCTTCGTGTCCAACAAAACTGTCCTTGGAATACCCTGAAAATCATGTGACAGACATGAACCCAGTGCATAAATCGTAAAATTCGACAAGTCTGTCGATGTTAATGGTAAATTGCAGTTTACTTTCATACCTGAAGAGACGCCCATCCTTTCTTGACATCAGCAGCTTCACTGTCAGATTCTGGAATCCAACCCCACAAGACTCTTCTCTTTTTGACCTGATCGAAGAATGTCTTGGATGCATAGAATACGCCATAATCATACCTAAGCCCAATACCAGCATCCATCTCTGAATTATCAGGATGCCATGAAGCCTCCTCTTCATTGTAAGTTCCAAGCGAATAATAATCATGTCTTTCTACATCAAGACTTGTCTTCAATACATGCTTAACTTCAGGACCATTGGCAGATGTTTCCAATCCCGTCGCACTCTTTTCCGAAACAGGGAAGAAATCCACACATTCCCACATGCCAGTATCATCAACTCCATGAAGCAAGTTGGGCTTCAATTCATAATTGATAAAATCTTCTGTGTCGTAGGTTAAAGCTATGCCAGTTTTACCAAATTTAGACCCTATGATAAACCGCCATTTCCCTTCAGAAGTGAACCAGGCGGTGGTGGGATCACGAAAATCCGTAATACCAATGCCTGGTGGTGGAACTAGAACAGGATTTCCGGGATACTTGACCCATTTAAGAAGGAGAGGATCATCGAGATCTTCAGGATATGCAAAATTCTGAACCTGAACCGACTCATTGGTAGATCCAGTATATAACATGACAACTTTACCATCAGGAAGGACGGTAGCAGAGCCAGTCCAGACACCAGTCTGGTCATACCACTGATCAGCAGCCATGGCTACAGGAAGATGAAGCCAGTGGATCAAATCCTTGGATACGGCATGGCCCCATATTATGTCACCCCACACTGCAGCATTGGGATTGTACTGGTAGAAAAAATGATACCAACCCTTGTAAAATAATGGACCTGTAACAAGTTTGTTCATTCATATGAGCAACTTCAGATTTGTCAAATTAAGCCAAAAAAGTTCCTGATAAGACATAATAATGAATGAAGAAAGTAAATAAATTTAACTAATTATTCAGTAAGTTTCATTATTAGGATTACCCAGTAAGTTGAGGTTTCTTATCAAATTCGATAACCTTATTTTCAAGTTCGTAACGTTTGACAATTCCTGACAGGTTTGGTAGGTTGGATATGTTTGAATGGGTCTAGATTAAGTTCAACCCAAAATATAATATATATATATATATATATATTACGAACACTTTAAACAACAGAAGAAACACGTCAAAGGACAACAAAACAGAGAGATCTTACCATTAGGATCTGAAGCAGAAAACACCAAAAATTCCATATCAGTCCGTGCGGCCAACCGTCAAAACAGACATCAAACGGTCAGCAATGGAATTTAATACAAAAAACGTGAATAATAAAATTATCATTGCCACGTAATCATCTCAATCTTGCTTTTAGAAAATAAGTTTAATATTTGTGGAAGAATAAATGAGAATTGATCCTCCAAAAGTTATTACACTTTTTTGATGACAATAAAACAATTATTAAAAGAAGGGACCCAAATGAAAAATAGAAAAAGAAAAGGGGCAATCTAGCAATTCTATTGGAGACCTTTTAGCTAAAAATAAGAAAACTTTTTTGTAAGATCTTAGACCATATTATAAAATAGCAAAAAAATTACAAGGCCAAACGTACCGTTCATCCAGTTCTTTTCAGGCTGGAAATGGAAAGCAGTTCTTTGCCATGATAACATGCTATTATTCCACGGATACGCCGGAGCCTGTGGATTACCTGCAATCAAGTTCACTTTCTCCGATACACCGGCGGAGACACCACGTGATAATGGTTCCAGCATATCGGCTTTCGCAGTCTCTTCTGACATGGTCAATGGCACTACATTTTCATCCCCGATTTCATTGTTCTTGGATCCAGCATCATTGTTGTTGTTATTGATCAAAGCTACAAGCAGAGAAACCAAGAACAACGCAGAAGAGACCATGAAGAGTAGTTTCTTGGACGGGCGGCGGTTGTGGATGGTTGCCGGAGATTGGTGAGCATGTTGAGAGACTGGAAGGAATGGATTAGGGTCTGCCATGATAGAGCAGTAGGATACGACACAATAGAAAATGAAGGAACAAGATGCTGTGCTTTAAGAGAAACTGCACGACAAAAAAAGAGAGGTAGAATGAGAAGAAGGAAAGAAAGAAGGGTGGTAATGAAATCGTATGTTGGTACCAGAGATTGGAGTTGCCATTTATAGTTTGATTTTGTTGATGGAAATTAGAAGAGTCAATGAGAAAGAAAATTTTAATAAATAATTTCAGTAATAAATAATACTAAATACGATTTTATTTTTTCATTAAAATTAGGACCCGATTATTAACTAAGATGATTTTTTAAAATGCTATTAATTAATTAATTAACTAATTAAATTTAGATTAATATGCCATTCAATTGGACTTTTCTAATGATTTATTTGGTGGTGACGTGTTTATAGTAATTGATTCATTTAGTAATAAAGAATGGATCTTACTTGTAGTGAAAATTTGTTCTCATTATTTAACTAGTATAAGTTAAGATCCTGCTTGTTTAAATTTTTTTATACGATCGTATTTGCATTACTTTAAAAATTTTAAAAAATGGTAATGAATAATATTATTTTAGAACTCAATTCCTTCAATATTAATCCAACTCAGAGTTACCTTATAGAATCCAATACCAGTAATTTGTAAATTACAAAATTGCACATGTAGTAATACAATATGAAATCAATTCGCACCTTTTTATTGTACGAAATGGAGCAACTTGAAAATGACAAAGGTAGTTTCTTGGTAAGAGTTTGTTGGGTGTGGGGATGTTTAAATTAATGGCATCTATGGTATCAACGATTCCCCTTGGAATCACAATTCATTCTTCGTTTGCCATACTTGAAGCTGATAGGATTTTTAGTACCAAACATATTATGGATGATTTTTAAATAAAAAGCATATGAATAATATGAGATTTTGAGATTGTATACGAACATAATTATGTAGTTCAAAATTATTTTAAAAATTTAATGTTATGAGATATCAAATTTAGTGACTATAAAGAATAATCTTCAATTAATATTGAAAATCGATAATAAATTACATAATAATTATCATGATTCATGAAATTTATGATTGGAAGAATGTTTTGTGAAAACCGATAACTTTCGGTTGTGCAGGATCGACCACGAAGTCTAGGCTCCCCCGACCGATCAGGAATAATTACTCAAACCTTTTAAAAAGCATTAAATTGAATTTAGCAGGATTTATACTAATAAAATATACATATTTTTTTTAATACTCATTTCATTCTCATAATAAGTTTAGCTGTATAGATTAAGATTCCCATTGAAATTTAACTCTATGACGCTGCCATGTTTAATTGCTCACTCCATGATCTTGTTGTATTCGAATTAACCATTACAGGTGGCCGTAATTCCTCTAAACCATACAATTTTACATGTGAAGAAGACGACGGATTACGTAATAGATTGCGTAGAAAGAAACCGCAAGGAAATTGCTTCATACTATTATTATTATTATTCAACCCAAATTATAATTAGTGGTTTAATCAATGACGTGTCTTTTAGGTATCAAACTCAACAAAGTATGGAGTTTGGACATCGATTCATGATTCCAGATTAATTGTAACTGCCACGTCAGAACCTCTTAGTCATAAAGGCCAAGACGACGCCAATAATGTTAAACTATCATTACGACATTTGATCAAAGGACCCAATTGAGATTCAAAAAGTGGAGAAATAATATGTTCTTATTAATTATATATAGATATATATATATATATTAAATTCTAATATTCTTGAACTATATCATCCACGAAAGCAAACCAAAAATAATATAAAATCATGGATTCATTTGACCCCAAATTTCCTAAAAAGCAATCAAGAAATTAAAATAATAATAATATGAATAACACAGATAATAGTAAATTGGTTGACTAGATGCTGAATCAGATTCAGACAGTGATGTGTTGCCCCTCCTCCGCCACCCAATTTATTTCATTTTGTGATATATTTAATTATATTTTTGTATTTAAATCAAATAGAAAGAAAGTATATACAAAGTTATTGGATTTGATTTAAATATTATACACGTGCGCATGTAGTCCGCCGATAACGCAATTTAAAATGGCTGATTTGGATTTATAAGGGTGGGTTTTTATTAAACCAAAATAATTAAATAATGGGGTCGGGGAAAAGTCAGATGGGTGACTCTCATTCATTCTCCTGTCGGAATGTTATTGGCCACATAATTGGGGTTCATTGCGATGGTGATTTGTTACCTTTTATTTGGCCTCTTTTTTTATCATAAGCAAAGCAATTACCCGGAATTAACAAACAATAATTCCAAATCCTTTTGCACCATTTGCTTATTTGGGTCATTGACATTGGCTCTACTGAGTGAATTTTAATTTAATTTAATTTTATTCATTTTTTATATATTATATACTTAAATAATGCTTAAATTAATTTAATGAATATATATTTTAAAATAAATTATTTATTTTTTTAATCAAATTTAAAAATATTTTATATAATAATATAATTATAAATTTATAAATTATATATCTTAAATTAAATTATTTTAATATAAATTAATGAACTAATTCATAATTTTCTTATCAAAATAATTCATGAATTTAAATAAATATAATATTATATAATTTAAGTTTGATATATTTATTAAATTAAATTAATTTTTATAAAATCAAATTTCTAAGTAATTTATAAATAATGGCACTATCTCACATATGATTTTAAGAGTCAATACACATGCCACGCGGACCAATTTCACTTTTTGATCGTACAATATTTGTCGGGTTATATATAACTTGTAATAAATGTGAAAGTTTTAGGGTCGGTTTTATATCAACTATTTTGATAAATTTATTATTTTTAGTATTAAATTAAAATTCATTTTAATTTAATAATATTTATTTTGGTTGCGTTAAAACCCTAAGAAACCGACCAAACATGACCAGAATTTGGTATTAAAGAGGCAAGGTGATTTAAATATTAATTTTGGACTGGAAATAAATAAAAAAAAATGATGTTTTTGTTATAAAAAAAAAAAAAGAGGAATCAGAATGAGGTTGCATAAGTGCACGTGGAGAGAATCAGGAAGATTGACACGTCAGGTGTGCATCAGAATTATTGGCAACCAGACAAGCCTGTCCCACGACTCAACCGATTGGGATCCTGTGATGTGTAATGAATATGCAAATCGTTTTAATTATTTAATTAAAAATATATTTCCTTAAGATTTATTTATATAATAATTATTTATTATTTAAAACTAATAAATTTTAAAGTATAATTTGAATATAATATAAATAAATTTAACTGTATTTTATTTAAAGTTCATTCATTTATAATTAAATCAAATTTAAATTAAAATTTTAAATCTTTTAATATATCATAAAAATCAAATATTAAAAGAGTTTAATAAATATAAATTATATAATAATTTATTTATTTTTATTTAAAAAATAAAAAATAATAATAAAAATATAATATTTCATAAATATTTAATAATTATAAGTAAAAAATTTATTATGCTATTTCTTAGAATCATAAAACTATTAATCTGAACATAATAAGAATACTAAAATATTAAAATTTATATCTACAATTTATTTTTAATAGTATAAGCATCTTTCAAGTTCTATATGTGTAACAAGAGTTTATAAATCACAAATTTATTCTATAAAATTATATATTTAAAATTAAATTATATATATATAAATTAATGAATTAATTTATTAATTTTTTAAGAATTAATTTATAAATTTAAATAAATTAAATATTATTTAATTTAAATTTAATTATTATGTTAAATTTGAATGAATGATTAAAATTATGAGCAGACGGGGAAGATGGGACCAATATCTTGCTTTTGCCGCAACCGGACTTTCTATTATTTTAT
>CANYBF010254856.1:0-58551 GCA_948192965.1 Dalechampia spathulata | reverse complement strand
ATGATAATTAATAATATTATTATGAGTAGTATTTACATAATTATATTAATAATAAAATAAAATAATATTAGTAATAAATTAATAATACTATTAATAAATTTATAATAGTATTAAAAAATTAATAATATTATGAAATTAAATGAAATAATCATATTATTATGAAATTGAGATTATAAATAATTATCATCATTATAATATGATTAATCTACTCAAAAATTTTAAAAAAAACTTTGGTCCAGTTAATGGTTTTGCATTTTGGGTTCATCAGTTCAATTAATAATTAATACAATTTTTAATGGATTCACTGAATTAACCTAATGAATATTGATTAATATAACTTAAGAAAATATAATATAAATTTTAAATAATACAATGATGAAGTTGTTATATTAAAATATTTGTTCAGTTATCACGTTTTCTTTATTAATATGGATTAACAAAATCTATATAAAAAAATTTATAAACCTGGATTAAATTTTTAAAATTATTTTAAAGAAATTTTATTAATTAATCACTTAATTAAATTAATAAAAAATTATTTGATTTGGTTGAATTGATTGATATAATTGAATCAATAAATTTCTAATTTAGTTGGCTAAATTATTAATGTATTTATTAAAATTGCAATTGGCTAATTGATACCATTTTTCATAAATTAATGATACATTATTTTGAGAAATATTATTATATATTTTAAATTAGAAGGAAAGTTTTGTTAGGTTCTTCTCATCATAAGATTTGAAGAAAATGCTTATAAATTTTATTTTTATATTAAAATTATTATTTGAAAATGATATTCGAAAATATAGATAAAAATGCTAGTTTATGGAAAGCAGCTTTAAAAAATTTTTTAAAATTCAATAATTAATTTAAAATATTTTATAATCTTAAAAAATAATGTGAAATATACCTTTAATTTTTAAAAAACATTATTTTTTTTATTTAATATAGAGGTGCCGTACCGCACGCGTGATCTTATCCTGATTTCTTTTCTTGGTCCGGCTTCTCAAAGTTGCCGAGGAATTTCGTGGAAACTGAATTCGAAGGTGGTGATGACTCGGTGTCAACACCAGTAGTTTTCGCCGGCAGCATTTATCATGGATGATTGATTTATTTGATTTGATTTTATAAAAAATTTAAATTAAATTAAATTAATTAAACATTAAAATTATAAAATTAAATTAAATCAAAATTAATTAAAAATTAAATAAATTAAATTTTGAATATGTAATAATCAATCAAATTGAATAAATTGAAAATTCAAAAATTAAATTAATAAATTATATAATTAATATAAAATGATTACTATTTTAAATACTAATATAAAATGATATTATTTTATAATTTAATTTTTTTAATTTTTTTAATTTATTTAATTATTAAATATTTCAAATCGAATCAAAAATTAAAAATAAAAAAATTTAAAATTATAACCAAATCAAAATAAAAAACTGAAAAATCAAATAAAAATCATTAATCTAAAGTTAGTCAATTTTTTTAATTTCACGTCGCATATTTTCTTACTCTGACTCTCACTCTCAATAAACAAACTTATACCCGTAAACTTTTCATCCATAATTTTTAAAAACACATAAAGAAAACCTCAAGGCAACTTTGAAAATCAAAAAATTAAAAATCAACAAGAAATATTATTATTATTATTATTTAGAGACTATTTATATTTTAAATCTTATAATTAATCTTAATTTTTTAAATATATTTTATTAAAAATTTTATATACATGTATCAATTATAAGATCATGTCAAATATGGATTTGAATATTATAAAAATTGAATAAAAAAATTTTAATATTTAAAATATTGACCATGACTGTTCATATTTAAAAAACGCGTAAGACAAATTTATTATTGATGTTAAATACTAATGCATACATTCTTCTCCATACAAGTAATTGAATAATCATTTATCCATTGATCTTTTTTTTTTATGTTAAGGACTTTTCTTCATTCATGTTTTCTTTCTCGTTTGTTTCTTTCCTTATACCATTAGAATTGTAAATAATATTTATGACTCGATCATGATGATGTCATGGTCTATTGAATCACCATATGTCATATTTTATTTTAATAAAATTATTTAATTTATTATTTATATTATATTATATTATTTAAATATTTTTATTTTTAATAAAATATTATTATTATATATAGTAACATATAACTTTAATTTTAATAAAATTTTATTATAACACATAATTTTATTATTATACATATCATTTAAAATTATATCTTAAATTTCATAAAATTATATTATTATACATATCACTTTTATAATAAAAATTTTGTTTTTAAAAAATATTATTATTATACATATTATTTAAAATTATATTTTAAAATTATATTTTATCAATATATTTTACTTGATTTGTATAGTATGAATTTTAAAAAATTAAATCATAAATTAATAATATGATATATTTTTATAAGATGTATTAAACCATATAATGTAATGATGATTACATTACATATTTGATTATTTTGTTTAATTACATAATATTTATGCAATGTTAAATACTTAGATAATCATTTATAATTAATAAATACATTTAAAATATAATATATTTTTGCTTACATCTTATCTACACCATCTAATATGCATTTAATTAATTACATTACATATTTAATTATATTATATCTAAATCTTATATTTTTAAATAAATTATAAATAATATTTTTTTATAATTTTATTATGAAAATTAGTTATTATAAAATAAAATCAAATTTACTTCTTTCCCGTATGTTATTTCACAAGGCTAATTATTGTATTCTTCATAGCTTTAATACTAAGGCACAAATAACTTTATCCAAGACGGTGGAGTTTGTCCCTTCGTGACATTAATCTTCTTCGTAATTTCTATATGATTTGGTCACAATGAAGAATGCATTTTAAATATTCATATACTTAAATGATTAACACCCACTAATATATGTTAAAGGACATTAAATCCTTTAGTTTTAAATTTTATTTAATTATCCTTGATATATATACATAATTTATATTAAATAAATAAATTTCATTTGATATAATTAAATATTTAATATAATCAATTAAATAATATAATCTAATAAATTTTATTTGATAAATAACATAATAATATATTGTAATTAACCATATTAATATATATAAGGTTTATAATAATTACATTACATACATAAATACATCCAATCCATAAAACTTATACATATAATTAATTTTACCAACTCTTACCTTTCAAATTATTTAGTCATTAACCTAACCTTCATATTTAATAAGCTGCAATATACTTCTAATTTATTTAGCAGTTATACATTTCTCAGCAAATCACAATCATATATAAGCATAAATTAATAGGCAAAAAAGGTGGATGTGTACTGATAATCCCATAAAAGATAAAGTCTATATTATTTATTATATGTATTCAATTTAAACATAATTAATAATTCATATAAAATGCATGATTAAAAAAAGTATCATAAACCCAAATTCATTTAAAAAAGTAAAAGACTTTTCCTGCCTCATTTTTATTAATTCCAAAGAATGCTCATGCTGTTTTATATTTTTAACATGCAATTTAATTCATCATTACCATCAAAGACTATGAGTATAAATAAAACCTAAGCCAATATGCTTTTGGATCATTATCAAGATTATGATTGTAAATATTAAATCAGTTAAAGCATAAGAGATTATATTATAAGTAGGCATGTATATTCCAATTAATGGGATTTGGGGATTCAATTAGATATTTTTGATATTTAAATTTGGATGTCGGCATTACACTACCCGATCCACGCTTCTTGCTCCTCAATTCTATGCAACAGTAATACATCACATTTTGCCAAATGCGAACTGGATTCAAGCATATATGACCCAATTCCTACAAGAGACGAAACTCAGCATCAGAGCATGGAAGCATTGCATGTCTCTAGTACAAACATGCGCAAACATGCAGCAATTCAAGGCCATTCACGCCACTTTCATCGTCAATGGCGTTCACACAAACACCTATGCAGTAAGTAAATTAATAGACTTTTGTGCTTTGTCTCCACATGGCGATCTCTCTTATGCTTCCCTTTTGTTTAACCAAATTGAAACTCCCAATTCATTTATTTTCAACACTATCATTAGAGCTTATACGCGTAGTTCAACCCCTCGTTTGGCTCTGCATTACTTTGATATTATGTTAAGAGATGGTAATATAAAGCCCCAGAACCATACTTTCCATTTTGTGCTGTTTGCGTGCGCAAATGCCAGTTGGATTTTTCTGGGCAAGCAAATTCATTGTTGGGTGTGTAAAAATGGTATAGTTTTATCAGATGGGCATATTCAAACTGCTGTTGTTAGATTGTATGCGAAGTGTAAGATAATGGATGATGCACATAAGATATTTGGTGAAATTTCTCAACCAGAAGTTGTTCAATGGAACGTGCTTATGAATGGGTACATTGAGTCTAACTTGGAGAGTGAGGCTTTGAGGGTTTTCAGACATATGTTTGTTAGGGGGATTGAGCCTGATGAATTTTGTGTGACTACTGCATTAGCAGCTTGTGCCAAGTGTGGTGCTCTTTTGCAAGGAAAGTGGATCCACGAATACATTAAAAGAAAGTCCTTAAAATCTGACATTTTCACTGGGACATCTTTAGTTGATATGTATGCAAAATGTGGCTGCATTAACATGGCCGTGGAAGTGTTCGAAGAGATGCCTAAAAGGAATGCATTTTCATGGGCAGCCATGATTGGGGGATTTGCAATTCATGGGTATGCAAGGGATGCAATTCGATGCTTGGAGAGGATGCACGTAGAAGATGGACTTAGGCCTGATGGGGTTGTCCTCCTTGGGGCTCTAACGGCTTGTACTCATGCTGGTATGCAAGAGGCAGGCCAGTCTCTTTTAGACACCATGGAAGAAAGATACAGGATTGTTCCTAGACATGAACATTATAGTTGTGTTGTTGATTCCCTATGCAGAGTAGGTCGATGGGATGCAGCAATTGCGCTTATAAAACAAATGCCCATGAAGCCCCTTGCTTCAGTATGGGGTGCTGTGTTAAGTAGTTGTCGAACGCATAAGAATGTTGAGCTTGCAGAACTTGCAGTCAAAGAGCTTCTGCTGATAGAAAATGGTAACGAGGATGAAGAATATGCAGCTTTTGTTCAGTTGTCAAATATTTATTTAAGTACCGGAAGAAGCAAAGATGCATCCAAGATTCAAAGGATGATAGGTGAAAGAGGGTTGAAGAAAACACCAGGCTGCAGTATGATAGAAATTCATGGGATGGTGCATGAGTTTGTTTCCGGAGATGTGTCAAATAAAGATGTAGCTCAAATGCACGCAGTACTAGAATTGCTATTGCCAGAATTAATGTAAAGTTTTACTGAAATAACATTATAATCTCCTTTTCTAATCTTTTTTTGATAGATTGTGATTATTTGCTTTGAGAGTAAACTCTCTCAATACGTGTTTTATTTTCAAGACTTCGAACTCAAGCCTTTCCTTTGAGAGTCATAATGGCTTGATATATTTTTTTACAGACATGAAATGCTTTCCTGTTTTGTTCCATAATTGTTTTTACCTAAATTATTTAACCCATCAATTTAATTATCAGCTGAAAATAGTTGATTAATCCAATTAAATTATTTTAATTAATTTGGTTAATTGGATTAATTTTGTAATTAATTGAGTTAATTAGATTAATTTAATTTATTAAATTAGATGGTTAAGTAAGATGAACAGTTGAATTTGGATGTAAGTGATGGAAGAAGAAGTGATCAAGTTTTCTCAAATGTGCAGATTATTCTTTATAAATATTAACTGAGGCCAGCAAACAAGGACACAATTAAAGACCAAAAACCAACAGAGAACGAACAATCAATCAATCAATCAAAGATCAAAATCAACTTAGAAAAATACAAAATCTAAGTAAGCGCAAGCATTAACAAATTGTTTGATTCTAGTAAATTCCTTTTGAAAGGTGGTCTTAGTTTATTCCATTAACCAAAGACTAAAACATGCAAGTAAAATAAGTAAGTGTAACTGAAAATTTACACTTAAGCTTTATCAGTTCATATAACTTGAAATAAATGATATTATTATATTTATTGTTAAAGATTTAGATTATTAATTCAATTTTAAAATGGTTTTGTTATTATTGATTTCAATTATATAATTTATAATTTATTTTTTAAAGAATAATATTTATAATTGATTTAAAAATGTTAAATATATATAATTTTATTTAAAAAATTAATTTTTTTAATCCTTTCTTATTTAGAGACAGTATAAATTCTGTCTCAAAATAAAGACAGACATATTTTGTTTCTAAATCCATCTCTTTAAGTTGATGTAGAGAACCATGAAATTAGAGGCTTAAAGAAGAATCCAATTAGTAAAAATATTAACATATTTTTAAAACATATAACATTTTTGGATATTTTATACATAATATTATTTATTCATTTATATTTCAGTTGTATTTGTAACATTTTAAGTTGAAGTAGGATGACTTTTTTCATAATTTTTTTTGTCATATATATATATATATATAACTTATTTATTTCTTTATTTATTTTTCACCAATATGTATAAGATTTTAATGTTTAGGTACAATTTTTCAAATAACGATTAATAATTAAAAAAAGATTAATTAATTTACTTTCATAATTAACTTAATGATTTAGCTTTAAGTTTTATTTTTAAAAAAAATCTAAATTGATTCTAATTAACTAAATTTTTAAAATGCTCATCAAGTGGTTAACCAATTTATGGACATCTCTAATCGTTTTACAAAATAAATTAATATTTTACAAAAGTCAATAACTTAGACTTAGTTTGATTTAATGTTATTTGAAAAATGATTTTTCAGAATGATTTTAGCATGGGAATTATAACATTTATGCAAAGGAAAATAGTATTATTTGTGAAAAATAATACCTTAATCTTTATATAAAATAAGAAGTATGGTTGAATTGATCTTAATATAATGGTTGTAATGCTGAAATTAATCATTGGAACGTAATATACATGCAGAAAGCAACATGATGGCAGCAAGGCAAATGAGGAGGTATCACACATGGATAGCCCACTAAACATATGATAAGGTGAAAGAGCATTTACGTCCCCTACAAATCCTGTCTAATTCTTCTTGTGCCTCCAAGATTTCGGAACTGTGTTGAATATAATTAGCATTTGTCGGCCTAGTTGACCACCTTTCCTCTATGCATGTTAATTCCTCCATTAATATGATCTAAGCAGTTTTGGATTAATAAATAATTACATTAAAAGTATAGGCATATGATATACACTAGCAGTTTTGATTTTACATAGAAAAATGATGCCTTAATATTAGCATTTAAAACGTGCAGAAGTGAGATAAATCATGGAAGACTTATATGCATTCAACTTGCTTTAAAATTGTAGATTCACTTTGCCCATTGTCATCCATCAAAAATCAGTTCACGAATTTCTTTAATTTCAGGTCTCTTTCCTTGCTGATTATAGCATGCTGCGAGAGCAGGCTCTTAAATTGTGTCCCTCAAGTTGCTCTGTGATGCTCGCACGATGATATTTAGCATTTGATCACATGTCATAGGTAAGGTTGCAAATCGCCCTAGGGTCTATACCTTCCATCCCTGCACGCTACTCTATCCATATTCTTTATGCATGCCTCTCCCAAATTTAGTTTATGGATGTTTTGACGCTTACTTCACATAATTTATAACAATATTTATAAAAATTTAAAAATTTAGGTTTACAAAAATAAAAAAATAATAGGTTTTTCAGATATAAATATGTAAAATTTCTTTCATATTTATTTTTATTTATTTATTTTTTAAATTTCTAATATCTGATAATTAAGATTAATTCATCTTTTAACATTTCAAACATATTTTTATTTAACACTTAATTTTTTAAGCTTTCAAACAACTAAATACTTCAATAAAAAATTTTAATTATATTTTAAAAATATAAAGATAAAATTATAATTAATATAATTATTTCTAAATTGCATTTATTTGTAGTATGCATTGCATTCATAAATATATTTGGTTTTTTTATTTCATCATTTTGGGCTAAATTATCCTTAATTAAAATTTTCAAGTAAAAATACTTGTAAAATTTCATGCATATATATAAAAACATATTTTTAAATATATCTACATGTTAGTTTATTCTTTATATTAATAATACTAAGAGTATAAAATTATAACCTATGTATATACCCTACCATACATTGCCATATAGACAACATGCAACCTTCTTTAAGCATTCTTGTGTTCTAGCTTTCCTAAGCTTTGTATAGCTATTCTTGTAGGAATAATATACTTCTTTTGGCTTATTTTGCTTCAATCTTCTACTTCCATATTGTTGGTTTCTTGCTAAGACATTTGGGGTGGCTGACTTAGTTTGGTTTTGTGCGAAGTAAATCAAGCTAAGGTCACACATTAGTTGGGTTGAACCTCTAACTACGTGACACTTTTCTCTTTTTCTTCAACGCTCATTTCCGAGCTAATATATAGCCATTAGCACCAGTAGTCACTACATGAGATTGTAGGTTTCCATATTAACTAAACTGTGGTCATGAATGGTTAAATATTTCATTTCATGGTTTATTGGCCTTCGATCTATATATATATACAAACCACTCAAAATACAATACCTGCATTACAAGGAAATCTGTTCTTCCTCAAGTTGTATAGTATCTATGGAGGACAAGGTGGAAAGGAAATCTAGTAATGAGGATATCAACTACGGAGGAGTCAAGGCAATGCCATTTATGATAGGTTAGATATTAATTAGTTCGTCCAATCAATATTGGTATGAATAGCAGTTAACTCCTATTCATTATTAGATGTTTTGAATCCAAGTGTAGCAATTTATATGAGATAAATCCACTCTCTATGCATATCATTTCATATTCCAGTTGAATGATCAGAATCTATTAAAAAAGAAAGATAAAAAATAGACCAATTTGTTCTATATGAAAATACATATGTTCCTGTTTGTCTTTTTTCTAGCTTAACTCAAAGTTGTTTCTGACTTAATAATTGCAGGAAATGAGACGTTTGAGAAGCTAGGAGTGCTTGGAAGTATGTCAAACATGACGGTGTATCTCACTACTGTGTTTAATATGAGAATCATAACAGCCACTTTGCTTATCAATGTTTTCAATGGCACCTCAAACGTAGCAACCCTAATAGGTGCTTTCTTGTCTGATTCCTACTTTGGTCGCTACAAGACTCTTGCCTTTGGCTCCATTTGTTCTCTTTTGGTATTCTCTTTCATCTTCTTCGCTGATCAACCTTAGTATGACATATTTCAAGAGTTAGTTTTGTTTATTTGCCTTTCCATGTTATTTAGTTAGCTGCACAGACGATTCTGGTATCTGTCGTGGTTATTGTTTGAGCTCATTGTTACTATTTATTTATTTCAGGGGTTGACAGTTCTAGCTCTTACAGCAGCAATCTCCAATTTGCACCCACCAAAATGTCTAGGAAATGAGAATGGTACATGCATTGGACCTTCAAATTGGCAAATGGCCTTTCTGCTTACAGGATTTGGATTCTTAATATTTAGAGCCGGAGGGATTCGACCTTGTAATCTAGCCTTTTGAGCTGAGCAGTTCAACCAGAAAACTGACTCTGGCAAGCAAGCAATGCACAGCTTCTTCAATTGGTACTATTTCACCTCAACATTCGCTGTGATGGTATCTGCAACTTCCATCGCTTTCGTGCAATCAAATGTGAGTTGGGCTATTGGGTTGGCCGTTCCTGCATGTCTAATGTTCATGGCTTGTGCACTTTTCTTCTTGGGTTCAAAACTTTATGTCAAAATAAAACCCAAGGGAAGCCCCGTAACTAGTGGGATTCAAGTATTGGTTGCTGCTGTAAGGAAGCGAAGGTTAAACGTTCCTGACAATCCTACTTTCTGCCTTTTTGATTACATGCTAACTAATTCTCTCAATTCCAAGCTTCTATACACGAACCAATTCAGGTACCAATGGACAAATCTCATTATTTATTTACTTTTATCCAACAAGAGATTTTGATTATGTATATAATTATGCAAACAGGTGGCTCAACAAGTCTGTAATTATAACTAGCGAAGATTAAGTAAATTCTGATGGTTCAGCTGCTAATCCATGGAAACTTTGCAGCATCCAACAAGTGGAAGAAGCAAAATGCGTGCTAAGAGTGATTCTCATATGGGCATCAGCTATAATATATTTTGTTGCAATTTTTCAACAACATACTTATTTTGTTTTTCAGGCACTTCAATCGGATAGAAAACTTGGCAACAGTGGCTTTCAAGTGCCTGCCGCATCATTTGTAATATTTTCCATGCTAAGTCTTACGATATAGATTCCCATCTATGATCGATTAATAATTCGCTTGTTCAGGAAACTCACTGGAAATGAAGGTGGTATCACTCTTCTCCAGAGTATGGGAACTGGAATCATTATTTCAGTTCTTACAATGCTTGTTTCAGCTTTAGTTGACATTTAGCCATTACAAGCCCAGTACCAGGCATTTCACCTAGAGGAGGAGCTATATCATCTATGTCAGCTTTATGGCTAGTCCCTCAACTAGTACTTGCAGGGTTAGCTGAGGCATTTAATTTAATTGGTCAGGTTGAGTTCTACTACAGTCAGCTTCCTGAAGATATGAGAAGTATAGCTGGCTCCTTCCTTTTTCTTGGTGCGTCAGGATCAAGTTATCTAACCGGGTTCCTTATTTCAATCGTGCACCATATTACATCAACATCTGAAAATGGAGATTGGTTGCCTGAGGATCTTATCAATGGAAAGTTGGACTACCTTTATCACATGATTGCTGCTTTTGGAATTGCCAACTGGTACAGGTATAAAGATGGTGGCAAGTGATTATAGAATAGAAACCTGAAGCATGAAACAGTTAAAGGGCAGGTTCTGTTATTGCGAGTAATATAAATCGTTGCGAATGTATTCTAAATGGCAAGGTTATCCATAACACACGCCTTTAAATAACAGAAAGAATGGAGAAGTTGGTAGAAAATAAGAAATAATTTCGTCACGTGGAGATCTCGAACTTGACCTTGATTTTATTTTTGTCCCATATGACGTAAATACTTAAAGATGTAGGTCTTGATTGCTTAAGCATGATGCCTTCTTAAGTTATGTTGCAAGAAGCAAACAGCATACGAGGTTCTTTCTGGCATTACGTCGAACAGTTTCATAGTGCGAGTGAACAAAAATATCAACTTCCTGCATGGCGCAAACGATTTCTGGCATGAGGACTCCTGGATACGGGTGGCAGAGATTGATGCTAAACTAGAATAGTTTTTGATTCTTGGTTTTGAGACAGCATTCTTAAGTACATATAAATCAAATACAGAGAAAGAATGGAGACATAGACTCGTTCTTTTAATTATTCAAAAACGTATCTCCACCAATTTACTTTCCATATATCCTAATCATGCTATTTAGATAGACTGATCACCACCGACTCTTTCGTCGCAATCTACGGCTATTGGACATCTTTTAGCTCCCCGCTGTTTTTTCTCAGATACTAGTTCTAGTCGTTCTCTTCTTCTTTTGCTACTGCTACTGCTACTGAACGTGATGATCCCTTCTCTTTTGCTTCTTCCTCTGCTTTCAACTTGGCATCCTCTTTCTGCCTTTCGAGAGCAACAACAAGACTCTGCAAGCATACCTCAGCATTCCCAGGAAGAGTCTTTGGCATCAAATGTTCAGCAACATCGGCAGGAGTCATCTTTCCTTCACTTATCAACTCGCTAATTTTATCAAACAGGTTATGAGATTCAACCAGCAGATAGTTCTTAGCCAACACCTTGAATGCTTCGAAGCTGCAATATGATAACTCAATATGCTTATCCATCCTTCCTGATCTAATCAATGCTGGGTCAAGTTTCTCCACGAAATTTGTGGTGAAGACTATTAACCTTTCCCCTCCACAAGCTGACCATAACCCATCAATGAAATTCAATAACCCAGATAGAGTAACTTGGCTGCTTTTGCCATCTCTTTCATCTTTTGGCAATTTTGGCTTCTGTTCCTTGTTATTATCATTATCATTCTCTTCTTCCACTTTCTCCTTCTTCCGTCTCTGTCCTGTTAAATCAAGAGAGCAATCTATATCTTCTATGACAATAATGGACTTGCTCGAAGTCTCGATTAGTAGCTTTCTTAGCTCAGTGTTATCTTTCACTGCTGTTAATTCAAGATCATATATGTCATAGTTCAGAAGATTAGCCATCGCAGCAATCATAGTAGACTTACCAGTCCCAGGCGGACCATAAAGAAGGTAACCCCTTTTCCATGCCCTTCCGATTCTGGCATAGAAATCTTCTGCTTGACTAAACGTGATCAAATCATCCATTATCTCTTTCTTTTTCTCTGCTTCCATAGCTAATGTCTTGAAACTAGCTGGATGCTCGAATACCACATGACTCCAATAGTGTCCGTTGTTCGTATAGAGCTTTCGCTGTCGATTTCTTACTTTAATTGCCTTGCCTTCTTTCAGGACATGATTCAAATAGGGCCCAATTATGAGATCTCTATGTTTCTTATGGAATCTGAGCTTGTAGTACCTTTTCTCATCTGTCACTTGATGGAACGACAATGTTTGCGACTTGAAAACGTTCTTTCCTGAAGCCCACCATAGCTTAACTCCGTTGTATATATCAGCAACCTCTTCATGGTCATCCATGCTAAGCACTAGTGCCTGGCTGTTCTTCACTACTTCGGCCTTGAGGCGCTTCGCCTGCGTGGATGAACTGGTGCTGAGGTAATTTTCTATGGCGGAATAGGCCTCGCTTCGCATCAGACGCTCTCCTGTGAATTCATGGAAGGTAATTTGAATGTAAGGGTAAACAAAACTGAAGGCTTTTTGGGTGTATTTCTCAAGACGATCTCGTAGTTCGTAAGGGAAGTATTGCTTGAACATAGCCCAAACGAACATTAGACTGGCGATTACAGATCCAACTTGAGCGAAGAGGTCTCCTTTCTTCATCTGTATCATTTTGCACAATGCCTTGCTTGGTGCTTCTAGCTTTGACTTTTTCCAGGAATTTGGATGTTTTCTTTTATTGGTCTGCTTAATATGAAGATAATGAGAGAGCTGTAGTTTAATTCTTCAAACAAACTCTAGTACCCAAGCCGGCTGGGGAAATATCCAGCCCGCAGGACTACCCATGTGCCTTCACAGCAACCTCATGAGCTTTATGGTGTTTATCTCATGTTAAAATATACATTTATATTTATATACACAAGTATTTGACAATTCATCATCACAAATATTATTTATTTTAAATATGATTTTATAATGTTTAATAAAAAAAATACAACTAAATACTTGTATACTGACCATATACAAATACATCACTTGCATTCATATACCAAAGGAAAAAGCATTGATATGAACATTACAACAATTGGTATACTTTAGGTATTAAAATTAGTATCTTATACATTGAAAGTATCAATGTATATTATTATAATATCAAATAGAAATAAATTATTTTACCTTCATAAAAATATAATTTAATAATTGATCAAGAAATTTCAGGGAAATACAACACATAATATAAATAAAATACTAATTTGTACCCGATCAACTAGGTCGTGACTAAAAGTGTCACCATGTTCTGGCAATAGAATAGAATTATAAGGACCGAAAGAGGACTTATTCCATGCTCCTCTTCTCAATCGGAAGTCAGAACCAGCTCAACTCTCTTTCATCACTATTCGATCTAACAGGAAGCTCAGACTTCAACCCTAATTTCTCCACATGGCCCCCTTTTCCCCCACCTTCCTCCTCCTCATTCTCATCGGCGTCAGCGCAATCACAAGAACAACTCAATACTCCATCCCTGGCCTGGACTCATTCCTCTCCCAACAATCCCACACAGACCCAAAGTCCGCAAACGACACCTTTCACTCTCTTCCTTCATCCCTCAAAACTTCTCTCTCCCACTTCTCTACTCCTCTTCTCATCCCTTCTTTGATTTCTTCTCTCCTCTCCCTCTCCGTCCCTCTCTCTCTCCACATCCGTCTCGTAGGTTCAACCTTTCCCCCTGACTCCTCCTCCCTCCTTTCCTCCGCTCGTTCATCCGATCACTTCCACGTCATCGCTGCCGATCACAATTCCCACCGCCTCTCCATCAAGCACTCCCCACACCTCGACGTCTCCAACGCGAGCCCCAGTCTCTCTTCCCGGCTCTCTGAATCACTCAAGTCTGCAATTTCTGGAGCCCCTTCGTCCCTGAGGTCCCCGCTTTTATCAATTCCGTACAATGTAATTGATGATATAATCAAACAGGATTTTGATAGTCAGAAACCTGTTCATGGCGTTTTTGTTTACTTGCTTTCTTTAGGGTCACAAGGTAAAAGCTATGCTTACAGTTACACGCCAGGTGATTCATCTCCTGGTTTTACTAAATGTTTAGGTACTATTTGGACTGGTAAAGAAAGGTATATTTGGATTGATTTATCTGCTGGTCCTGTTGATTACGGTCCTGCTTTATCTGGTGATGGGGTTTTGCCTAGAGGTGAGTTTCACCCTTTAGCAACTATGCACGGCCGGCCCAAGTCGCAAAAGACACTTCTTGCTGACTTGGGTTCTCTGATCTGGAGTGCTTATCAGGTTTTACTGGTACCCTCTTTGAGGATTCCTGTATATTTTGAGACTTCTTTGACTGTTGAGTTTATTCATGTTTATGGGTCTCAGAGTAGTGGTAAGGATATGGACTGGAAGGCCATTGAAAGGACTTTCAGAGACGAGGCTGATGGAGATGGTTTGTTGTTTGGTGACCAGTCATTAGTTTTTAGGAGTTATGGTATTAGTTTTACGGATTGTTCAATTTGTTCGTATGCTATTTCAAGGTCTATCAATTCATATACATCAAGGTTTTTGTTTGATAACTACACTTTGATTGTGAGTGAGTATGTTGATTCAAAAAAGTTGCATCAGATCTTGTCAGAGTCTGCTGAGGAGTTCAGGAGGATGGCTGGTATACCAGAGGAGGATTTTGGTAGGGTGCTTCCTGTTTATGTGTTTGACTTGGATTATAATACGTTATTGTTACTTGATCGGTATCATCAGTCAGTTTCATTTAGAGATATGGTTATTGCTGTGAGGACTAAGACTACTCAGACCGTGAGTGATTATAGCTGCAATGGACGTCATGTCTTTACTCATACTAGGGAGCTTGAGCGGCCGCTTGTTGGTTCCATTTTACAGAGTATGTGGGGTGTTTCGCCTACTCATTTGTCATGGAGTTCTAGGCATAATAATACTTTGGTCGATTACACATGGAGTGTTGGACAGACTCCATTTGGGCCTTTTTCAGAGACTTCATCACTGTCTTTTGTTCAGAAGGATTCAGCTCGAAGGAATGTTCTTTTGACATCATTGAATTATAGTATAACAAGTGCTATTGATGTTCTTGAATCCATAGTAGCACACGGTGGTGACAGGAAGCTACTTAAACCAAATCAACATGTGGAGTTTGTACAAAGGTGGAATTTGTTCAAGTACAAGGTGGATAAAGCAATTTCTGCTATGTCTCGTTTGGACTTTGAGATGGCTTTGTACTACGTTAGATCCTCAGACCATGATCTGTATGCCATACATTCTCTTGTTTACCATGCATCTCAGGAATTGGAGGCATCACTACTTTGTTTCAAGGATCCACCATTTCCTTGGGTCTCTGTTTTGATGTCTGCAATAGGTTTCTTTGGTTTATTCTACGTTTATGCCAAAAGAGACAAACTTTTTAGAAATAAAAGAAAGCAATTTTGATGCTCTCGAGATGAGTAGAATTTTGTATAATTTGAACACTATACAAGAAATGTATGTGCGAGAGGAATGCCTCGGTCAGAAATCTGCATTCAGATTGCTTGACATTCAAACTGCAGTTTAACATGATATCACTTCGCTGTTCATTTTTCTGATTTAATTTCCTGAATTTCTTTATGGCTAGTAGTAAATATTTGGTTCTGTTAGCACTTTTTTCTTCCGCTTGTTTTACTTAGCATTCCTTTGATAATTTGCTTCTAGCATTTTGTTTTATGTTTTCCATTTTGATGATGATATCGATCATGAAATTTGTAGCCATATTTTGGAAGAATGCATTGTTTATTAACTTCTGTCGAGTCTAAGCAGATGATGAAATTCATTGTAGCGACACCATACTTTTTTTTTAAAACCTTTGAGGACAATCTGTTAGATTTTACTAGACCTTGGGGTTGGAGTTGAAGTTGCAATTTGCTTCTTGAATCAGTGCTCAATGCTACATCCAGTTTCACTATTACACTCACAGTGAATCATATCATCATGTTTGAACTGTTTGTTTGACAGGAATAGTTAAAAGAGCTGGATATATCTAATTGAAATAATAGAAATATTAAGGAAGAGTAAAGGATGAATCAAACAAGAACAGTAACCTAATGAACCTCAAATGGAATGGAAGGATAATAATTAAGCTAATTAATAAGTTACTAAACCTATATGGGCAAAATAAAAGTTCGAGGGTAGACTTGTAATTTGCTATTGTAATGGGTTTAAATTGTCCTGTTTACTATTAAATTACATAATTGAATGAAATATGCTTATTTTAATAAACATGAAGACAGAGCAAAGCCCACAAGAGGATAAAATTTGCCTCTTAAAATCAAATTAATCAAGTTTGAAGTGGAAGTGGGAGATGGAATGAATTTCCTTATGGGAAATGGCCTAATAACTGCAGAAGCTTCACCTCAAGTTACGAAGGGAAGGGGAAGGTTGCTACAGATACACCTTGATTACTAAGAAGAAAAGGGGCAAGAGTGTTGAATTGATGATCTCAATGGGAAAGAAGTAAAGAAACTCTAAGCCAAGAGTGAGGGAAACTATGACAATATAAAGTTTGATTTACATCAAAATCCAAGGTAAGGAGATGTAAACATATGCGTATGATTTAGTATGAGAGCTTGAAAATGTGACAACCAAATTCATTTAATGGTTTGTGTTGACTAAATAGAATGATGTGTATACTTTTGAAGGATAAGGAAAAAGAGAACACAAATTAATGATTAATAAATATGATTAGTAGATGAATTAATATAGGTCTCCTATATTACAAGAGTTTTCTATTGCTGCAGTGTTCTCCATTGAAAAATGGAATGTTCGGAGATAATGAACTTGTTGCACTTAAAGCCATACTAATTTTGAAGAAATGACAAAACCATAATCTTAAAGGAATTATGGCTCTAATCCCATTAAAAATGTGGGAATGGTGTTCTTAATTGCATAAATGCAAGACTGCATTTCATAGAACATTAAAGAATACGAGAGAAGTTGAAATTCTTGTTTAGATAATGTTACAACAATTTCATATGTGTCTATCAAAATATATGGGGAATATATAAATGTAAAACAACCATACTTCTATATTATAATGATCGATATACTCTGATGTAAATGTGAATCAAGGACAAGTAAGATATGGAAGCTAAAGTCCATATATTTCATACAGAAACCATTGCCAAGTTTAAGGCATTGTAACTCATATCTAACAGAGAGTATGGAGGATATACAATTTATTCTACCATGTGCAAATTCTTGTCATGTGATTATGAAACAAAATGGATTTGTTTTTCTTAAAGCTCCATGTTGTCTTTGTTGGAAGGGAATGGGAAGTCGCCTATTCCATCATAAAACACTTGATCGAATTCATAATCATTGATCATTTGTGATTCACTTTTTGCCGCTTTCCCTTCAATATCATCATCACCCTCAGAGAGATTTGAATTCTTCTCAACTAATTCCCTGAAGATGGATGATCGAAAAAGGAGGCTGAGTGCAGTGTGTGATGAAGCCTTGTTGCAAGAGTTGATAGGAATTTCCTTTTGGAACTCTTCTTGTTCTTCAGGCAAATTTAAGTAATCTAAACTGAAAGGATTAGTACTAAAGAATGTGGGTTTACATTCTTCTTTTGTAATGCACTTGTTGGCTGACGTCATCGTCTGAGGATCCGTGATGGTTTGTGGTTCATTTTCTATGGCTCCTGGCTTTAACCATCTGATGTAAGAACTCAAATCAAAGTTGGTAACTGCATTGATTCCTCTATATTCAATTGCAGCTATGTCATAAGCACGAGCAGCTTCCTCTTGCGTGCCTGAGATCAAAATGCCAAGTATTAATTATTTCTATGTTGTTTTA
Source organism: Dalechampia spathulata (assembly GCA_948192965.1). NCBI lineage: Eukaryota > Viridiplantae > Streptophyta > Magnoliopsida > Malpighiales > Euphorbiaceae > Dalechampia > Dalechampia spathulata. Next base: position 40,352 of record CANYBF010254856.1, on the reverse strand, counting down.
TTTGGTTCGACATTGACTAGTTCTGATTCGAGCAAGTTAGCTTTTCAGGTTGAAAAGATCAAACATTTGAAAAGAAAAAAAGGAAATTAGAGATTTCAAAACTAGTAGCATACTATAGGTGCCAAGATAAAGGTACTTGTTTCCAAAAACTCGTCCTATCCTTGCTTCCCATCTCCCATTGTGATGGTGCCTGCATGTCGTTGACTCACAAAAGGTTAGAAGTTGGTAATGTATGAAAACTTTGGCTTGTCAAGCCGAGAAAGAAATCAACCTTGCAACTCCCCTGTACTTAGACACTCCTCTAGAGAAACCACTGCTTTTTCTGGCAAAGAATCCAGAATCTGTTAGGAGAAAACATGACTTCATTGTTACCAAGAAAGAGGTACATAATTGAAAGCTTACCTTCTTAATGATGCCAAATATTCCTCTTTTGTTACGGTTTGCATTATCTCAATCTCTTTCTCATAATCCGATATCTGCATAATGTGAATTTACGTAGTTATGTTATGAACTTTCTTAATAAAAACGGTTCTTAAAAAGGAAAACTTGTATGGCCTGAATGATATATACCGGAAAATTTGTGAAAGTTGATGTGCCCCAATATTTTATTGCAGCTAAATCGTATGCCCTTGCTGCAGATTCTTCTTCATCATAAGCTCCTGAGATATTCAAGATAAACTTGTGATTATCTCCTTAAAGAGCAATGCTTCATTCAAGACATGCTTAACTGTAAACTTCTTACGCTTACCAAGATAAACTGCCGAGTTCAATATCCAATTTTGAGCATAATCCAGAGCAAGAACATCAATCAGGCAAAAATGTGTGAGCATGTGGTTTGAAACCAGATGAAGTTGAAAAGTTATGAATAAAGGAAGTGATCAAACCTTGTTTTCCTTTCTTTTTCTGTGTTACATTCCATGAGAGTTTATCCCAAAGGTGCGCTTCAAATCTGCCTGTCCATCTATGCCTAATCAAATGTCTGACTTAAGTTAGCAACAGAATTACAAAAGGGTCTCAGGCATAAACAAAAATATCATGTTCCTAACAGTCAGATTTCTTGTATACCTGCTAACACCACGAAACTTTGAACTTCTTTTCACGGTGGTAGCCGTTGAACTTTGATCGATTTGATGCTGTGGTGGATGCTGCTGACTTTGGTTGTCAGTAAGTAGTGGTGGATCTCTTCGCCGTCTTTTCACACAGCGAGCTCCATGAGCTTCACCGTCCACCAATCTTACATTGCACCTTCCTGAGTCTTCATTCTTGGGCATCATCATTTCCATTTTTGTTTTTGGTTCTGGTCTTTTTCCCTTGGCTCGTATTTCTGATTCCTATTTTACTGTGGTCGCCTAAACCTACAAATGACTGTTAACAACGTATGCTTATAACATACATGCAGCTGTTGGCCTTTATTGTAATTTGTTTTCTTCTGGATAAACAATGTTGCAAGTCAAAAACAACGGGGACGGTGATTGCAAAGCAATGTAACGGACAAAATGATGTCCATATTCTGGGTACAGTTGTAGGGTCAGAAAACTCATATGTTTCATTTATTCTTTTGGTCACTTGCTGTAACTGGTTGGATGTTTTTAGCAGGTTATGTTAATTTTTAAGCAAATTAAATAAATATACCCATGAATCTTTTCAGTGGTAGAATCTCTTTCTACTTCTTTTTCCCCATCAAATTCGTCAACTACTGATGCCAACAGCGTTCTAATGAAAATGATCTTCCCACCAGAACGCAAGCATTAAAACTAAGCCATCAGAAATCTGAGGAATAAAGCACTTTAACAGTCTGAAAAGAATAAAATTTTGTTCAGGATGGAAGTCCAGAATAGCCTGACAGCAGAATGTGTTATTATTTTATCTAATAGGAAGAGTTAAATACGTACAATCTTGCAAACAGGAATGAATACACACAGTATGGTTCCAGTTTCAGCACAACAAATTCTTGGATTCATCGGATAGCATCCTCTTGAAAGTATCGGTTAATCGAACTTGTTTCCGTGGACTTGCTTCCTTGAATTATTAAATCTTTTACGGTGTTTACCATGGAATAAGTTGTACAATATTCTTGTCAGGTACTATCTAATAGAGCTATGGAAAGAGCTACTGGACTTTCTTTTCCTCCTGGAACCTTTAACGTAGTAGTAATTTAGGAAGAGAAGCAAGAATTACAAGCCACACATTAAGGAACCAAAAACAAAACAAAGATTGAATAGAATACTCTGATTACCTGTCTCACACACACAGTTCGTAAAACCCATATGATGTCATTCGAGTCCTTACGTACCCAATATTGAAGATCCTTTTCATGTTATGTAGTAGTTGCATGGAGCATTTGAATGTTGATAAGTATGGGAATATTTGAAAATTTGCTTGTTGAATTGAATGGTGAAGATTGGATAGTTTGGTTTGATTTAAATGGTGGATTAACTACATTTACAAGAATTGAAGACCCACATTGACTTTTCAACCTTACTATATACCTACAAACTTGTATTTAATATATATACAAATTTGTATTCATCTACTTGTATTTATACATATCTACCATATCACTCCTTAAAATTACAAAGATTTTGAGCAGAAAAAATAGATATGAGAAAATAAAATAATTCTACAATTATAGGAAAAAGTTTTAAAAAAGAAAAAACAAATGAAGGAGAAGAAGGCGATGTTGACATAGTGACAGCTGAGTAGAACTCCCAGAGTGATGGCAAATGATCCAGGAAAAAATCTCCGACCAGGAGGAGGAAGCCTCAAGCAAGGAGGAAAAGGGTAAAAGTATCAATCTACTTTTACTAGAAAATATGATCTTAGCTTGCATAAATGCAGTCCACACTCATTAATTAGTTCTGAAATTTTCTCATGTATTCTCTACAGCTCATATCAGCTTTATTAATTTTACTATCACAATGATCCTATGCAATCAAAAGAAATTCCTGATTTTATCGACATTAATTCATGTACTTGAAAGGATAAAATCACTAAATGATTGGGCAATCTCGATATGAGTTTTTTGTTTTATATTATTATCATCACGCTAGACATTACAACCATATGTAAAGAGAACAAGAGTATAATGTCCGTTCACACAATATCAAGCACACTGCATATCGTATTTCAATGACGAAAACTTATACGCATCATAACTCTGCTATCGGAAACACCGACCCAATGCGATTCTGACAGTGGTAGCACTTGATGTTAACAGGATACGGACCAAGCTCCACATGGTTGTCTTCCCTACCCATGTAGAAACACAGGGTGAAGAGTGCTACTTCAAATTCTGGACTTACGCCGACTAAAATGCTTGATTGAGATTTGAGAATTCCGTTCCATTCAAACTGAACCGTTAGCAACTGAGTTTCAGAGTCAGGCTGCAAGAACATGGTGTAAAAACAGTTAGAACACTCCCATCTCTACATTTGAAACTTCAAAACTACAAATTAGAGACTTACGATCTCGCAACGTCTCCGGGGGAAAATATAACCTTGGTAATCAACTCTCCCTTTAGCTTCTTCAAGGTAAAACTGAACAAGTGCAAGGAAATATTTAATCCACTCCCTCCATTAGTTCAAAATTCCAAAAGAATAAAAGTGGTCCACCAATAACAAAGATATTACGATCAACAAGAAAGCTGAAAGCAATGCAGTCATTCATCATGAATTTGGGTAAGATTTGCAGAAAAATCTCTTAACACGAGGCAATTTCGGTAAAATTAAAGGTATTGGCAATGAACTATACTATGATGATAAATTCTTTCCAAATGGGTATATAGAAAAATATTAAATGAGGCATGCGAACAAGTTGGTAACAAATTAATTAATTTGGATCAAACCATAGGCATGGCTCAAGTCAATGAATGAATTCGCCCTTCTGATTATTTATCTCCCTTACCCTCAATATCCTGCAACATATGTCAGACAATAGTAGCCAAAAAAGATTAATATGATGCATCTTGTACCCTATTCTTAAACCGTCCATGCTCAACCGACCTTGAGGGGAAAGCAACAACTGTCAACTAATGATGGGTTCACCTCTGTTGTCATGAAGTTCATGAGTGAGGCGACTTTGGCTAAATATTAGTCTTTACAACCATCAAATATGAAGAGTTCTCAGAGAAATGAACTACAGATGCCAATTTGGATCATAAATCCAACATGAAAATAAAATGCACATTAAGACTAAAATGCAAGATAACTTAAACAGAGACTGTTAAGGCACACCTGAAGCCAGTTGTGGAAACCAGACACTTCCTGTTCCTCACGTTCCTTAATTTCTCCAACAAAAACATGTTCAAAAGCAGAAGAAGAACCAGATGTACCACCTCGGCCATACAAATCAAACCAAAGACTTGTCAATGTTTTCTTAAAATAATGATAATCTTCAGACACTTTGCCTTTCGCAGCAAGGTACTTGTGAAGATATTTAATCAGTGCAGTTCTACTAATTTCTTCAATAAAAGCAGCTTGCTCTTGCCTCTCTTCAGAAGTAACAACTTCTTTGCACCCTTGATTCGGGTTATAATTATCGAGCAATGAACAAAAACGAGAAAAAGTAGGCCTCTCGAGTATATCTTCATTTATCCAGCTAAATAGGCTTCCTTGTGCCCTATCCTCTTTCTCATAGATTTTCTTACCTTCTCCACAATCAATCACATAGTCCTTGCCAGGAACCAAACGATTAATGTCGAGTTCCCAGAGCCTGTTGCAAGCTTGTGATAAGTCAGCAAGCTCCTCCTTAGATGGTACTAAATTTGCAGTATCTTCAACATCATCAGAGTATTCTTGTTCACTCGGCGGTCTTTTGTAACCATGCCATTGATTCTTTTGAATCTGTAAATAGTACATATAAAAATCAGTTGCGACTAGAAAGAATTGATTTTAACTGTGCATAGTTCAGATCTTCTGTTGGCTGTCGAATCAACCAGCAAACTGACAAATGAAAAACTGATCCCCACTTTCACAGTTTCTGAAAGAGAAAAACCTTGCAATTGTATGAATCAGGATCTCAAAAATTGCATGAAATTATGTCTTTTAGGATGCAATGAGCAAGATTATTACGTGCCTTGTGAGGCTGTTTGTGATGCTTTTTGCCAACAGTCTCCCAACCATCATTACTGTTCTCGCAGCTATCCTGTTTGAGAAATTGAAAAATGACGAATAACACTTCAAACTGGATCAATGGAGTTCATTAGAAAGAGCAATAGTAATCATAAGCATATTCATTTATTTGTCTAACGATAGCAATTTCATGTAGAATCCCCATCCCGACAGGAATCCGACCCAAATGAAGTGGGATATCCCTATGAAAAGTTGCCCCACGAGGCAAGAACACGGCAAAATCTTCCCATGAAAGTAGTTTGGTTGTGAAAGATGTATGAGAATTAAAAATGAGAATGATGATTCAACAAGTATTCTTTGCTACAACAAGTCAACTATTCAACTATCACTTTAATAAAGAATTTGGTGTTTTATGGTTGCAACAAGAACATCGATATAAACATCATTATATCCAGGATTTAGTGAAAGTTAAAGAAATCACAACTGAGTATAGTCCTTCTGAAGATCAAATTATGGATAATTTTACAAAGTCATTCAAAAATGAGCTATTCTACAAGCTGCAGAAAAAGTTTGGAATAATAAACCAAGTTTAAAGAAAGATGTTGGAAAAGCAAAATTGGTTTCTTACTTAGCCATTAAGAGTTCTTAATAATTAAGAAGTTGAGTTTGTCAACAATGGAGTTTAGCTAATGTAAAGTTAGACTACTTAACCATGTAAACAAAGACAACTAAAAGCCAACAACTTAAATGAAAAATGATTAGTTAGCTGTATGACTTTCATCACCACTTATGTACTATGAATAGGAATCAGGGATCAGCATTTGTTGCATAGAAATTGTAATTAATTTTTTTAAATAAAAAAAAAAGAGTTTGTCAATTGCTCTAAATGAGTAACTTGAGTTAAAAAAATTGAGAAGTTCCTACGACTTTGTGTATTGATTCCTATTCATTCCTTGATCAATAAATTAATTTGGGCCAACCAACAAAATATCTTACACTAATTTCATCAAATCAAATACACTTTCATAGTTTCCAAAAGTCTAAAAGTGAAAGAATTCAGTCCAATTGAAGTTAGTTCTGTCAAATTTGATGTACACAGATGTCATTGTTGCTAGAACTCACTTCTTTTAACTTTTACAATTTTAGTAAAAAAGATGGGACACAAGGCCTCTAAAAGGATAATACATCATTCTAGAAATTATATGGTTTTGCAATAATTCAGTTGAATTGGATCCTAGTACGTTATTCCAAATAAGGTCTAGTCTGAAAATTTTTTACCAAGATCATCAATAGATCATAGTTTGAGAGGTGAGAAATATGCAAATGACTACTATACCTTCATGTCTTCCGATAGAGATCTGTTATAGAAAATAAGTTCACCAAATAATATATTGTTTTCGAGAGCTTAACTTCAATTTAATTCTAGCGTGTTTTTCCACCAAGAAGGAGACTCCCATTTGATTATATTCATTCGGTAGTATCTTAAAGGTTAAAAACAATCATGTTCAGCATCATTTTTATTACAAGCTTAACAAGGAATTGCGAGATTTATACAGTAAGACAAAAGACAAAGAAAGCACACACACACACATAATTTTTAAAACAACCTGTGTTGGTGTCCTTGAAGGTCTTAAATTCCACTTCTGATTGCTTCCTCCGCTCAGATCCTTTAATTCAATTTTTAGAAAAAGGAAAACAAAGCCAATATAGGATATTAGATGAACTCCAATTCCAAACTTACAACTCAACTCAACTAATCAAAGACAAAACCTGATTGGCCCTCTGGTTGATGGATTGATAATAATGCGTCGGTGGATCATCATTATCCTGATCCCCAGAGACAACCTGTGAATTATAGCAAATAGGTTAGTTAATAGAGAAAGAATGAAGGAACAAATGAAATGAACAGATGAATCTCACTTGAGCCCAGCTGGATCTGGGTTGTTCATCTCGTGTTGATTCGTCATTCTGGTTATCGCGGCCAATAGCCACGTCCATCAATCCTTTGATCAGACCGTCCATTACGATCGCGGGGAAGAGAATGAGATAGGTTTGACTTTTCCTGGGTTTGTCTTTGGGAGGGAAGAGATGGCCACAAACTTTGAGCTTACTCCTTTCGTGCTGCTGATTTAAATATATTATTTCAATTATATGGTATTTTAACGGTAAGAATCTTCAATAATAGTAAAATATAATAACTATTTTATAAAAATAAGGAAAAGTTATATTTGTATCTGATCCTTATACTATTTTTGTTAAGAATATAAAGATGACATCATTTTATAGGCATTGATATGGCAAAAATTGACTTCTATTTTGAAATCTTAAAATTTTTATAATCAATTGAAAGCGATAAAATAACATTTTTAATTAATAAAAAATTATTAACTTTGAATTTATAGGAGAATAAATTTAAACATTTAATTCATCAAAATCTTCCTTGTCGTTGTCGTTGTTAAAGTTGAAAGATTCAAATACGATAGTGTAATTATGAATCTTCTCTCGGGTGCCAAAACCTCCTCAACGTACAACAAACAACTCAAACACAAGTTTTAAACAAAGAAGAAAAACATGAAAACGAAGGTATACATTAGAACTATGAGTGGAAACTAGTAACAACAAATCGGACAACGTACTAGTCCATTCTCATTACAAACAGAACAGCGTTGAAATCCATGTTCACCTGCTTCTTCTTCAACAATTTCGGTTGCTTCTCCTTCATCTGCATCTTCCTCTTCTTCTTCTTCTTCGATGCGCCCTGATCCCTGATATACCTTACAACTTCCATTGCATGTCTCACAGGGCACAAACCTAATATCCCCACACGCCTCACAAGCTCCACTGCGAACACCCCTATCATCCTCCAACATTTCACATCCTTCAACAGCCTTCTCTAGTTGTCCTTCTTCGTGCATTCGCCGTATTTCCTCAGCTCCACCAATATATTTCCTTCCAACAAACACTCTTGGTAATCCTCCGCTGCTAAACCCTTCTCCCAATAGCTCTTTCAGCTCCTCCTTAAACCCCGAATGCATTGATACATCTCGCTCATCAACTCGTATGCCTAATCCTTTTATGATCACCCTTACATGGCAACAATCCTCGTATGTTTTCCGTACTCCTCTCAAGCTTGTGAAGTACACCACTAGCTTCTCTTTTCCTCCTTTACAATAGTCTTTTACTACTTTGTCCTTAGCGTCCGAGGGAAGCAGTCGTTCTTGTTGTTGCTTCTCATCATTTTCGGGTGGTCTAAGGTAGAAAGGATGATTAGGAGAGAGTTCTTGGAGTGATCTTCTGAACGTGGATATGACTTCTGGATCGAATTCAGGACAGTTAGAATCAGCATCTTCGTCTTCAAGTTGAAGCCAAAACGGCTTGCTGTTATCAATATGATTCTTATTGGGAGACAGCGATGTAGTGTTTAGGTTTGCGCTGTCTTGAACATGACTAGGATCTCGAGAAAGATCGAAAGAGAAACTTCGAAATCGACGAAGCAAAGGAGAAGTGTCATCTTCTTCGAGCCCTGCCATTAACTCCCATGAATTGATCGTCTCTGGCTCTCCTGGAGGCGTGCATATTGGTGTTTTTGGCACAACTTTGGGAATTTTGTCTTGGATCATGCTAGACCATATCTTGGGTTCGATTAATGCAACTGAAAACTCATTGTTTCTCCTTGCTTTATCATCATGGACCTCATTTCTGACACATTGATCACCTGCGCTGCCTTGATAATTGCCTTTGGCGACCTCGATATTAACATTGTCGTTAAAATCGGAACATGAACCGAGATGAAGAGAGCCCAGTGTAGTGGAAGTAAGTGCCACCACATGGTAGCTATCACCTATCTGTTCTGGAGGATGAACAGAGAGGCTCCGTGGCACCGGAGAATAAAGCGCGTTACAGTGCCGGCATCGCTTTTTCTGTTTTGAGTTTGCACAGCCCATTTTGCTGTCTTTGAATATAGAAATAATTTTGGCTTTAACTTTAATAAGAAATAACATCAACAGATGACCTCAAGCCTTCACAAAATGATGCTGGACAGATCCGTCAAACCATGTAATTAAAGATGGATAGCTACCATTAACTGGGTTGTTAATAGATTATCAAAAAGAATGCAAGATCTGAATGATAACCCAGAAAATAGAAACTAAAGTAGACTTGATTGATAGTCATTAAGGACAAAGCAAAAAAGAAGTTAACAATAAGCTCTGTTTTCGAGAGAGAAACAGCAGTGGCAATAATAAAAGGAAGGAGAAAACAAGATAGAAGATTTTGTTTCAGAGATCTTGAACTCTCCAAAAGATTCCTTGGATGACAAAGAAAGCAGAAATGATTAGAGAAAATTTGAACATCCAAATGATAATGGAAATGGAGTTTGTAATAATAATGGAGTTTGGAATCAAAGTCAAACAATGAAGCGCAGTGTAGTGGAAGTAGGCGGTTTCGATTTCTTTTGCCTTTAGTTTTGGTTTTCTCCTCCAAACTGAGAGAATAGAGAAGAAGGGGGAGAGAGAAGGAGAGAAAATGGATAGCCAATGCAACCAAAGAGCTACCAGCAATGTCGAAGAATATTTGAGGAACGGTGAAGGACATTTATTAATAATTATTTTTATAGGATTTTAAAATAAATAAATAAATATATATATATATATATATATTTGATTTAAAGTATATTTAGATTTAATAGATATAATAAATAAGATATACAATATAAAAATATTAAATTTTATAAAATATACATATTTTATTTTTAATTTTTTTATATAAAATATGAGGGCAACAGTTTGAAGTAAAATTACATAATTATATAATAATTATTAATGTTACATTAAATAGCGAAAACTTAATCACATAATTGAAATTAAATGAAAGTAAGATATTGGGGTATAGAGCATATCATAAGTGGAGGGGCCATTTGAGTTAATTTATTCTTCCAATAATTTCTCTTTTCATACATCCAAAACACAAACAAACAACACAATCTAATAATAATTAATAATTTCTCTTTTCATATATCCAAAAACAAACCAACAAATCATAATTATTAATTTCTCTTTTCATATTTCCAAACACACAATCAAACAAATAATAATAAATAATTTCTCTCTTCATCCATCCAAACCCACAAACAAACAAATAACAATAATAATAATGGAAATATGAATTAGACAATCTCTAATTTATTATCTTATCAATATTAAGAATACATTTGGTATGTTGTATTGAGAAGTGTATAATACAATAATTAAAATTTTTTATATTAAATATACCTAAATTAATAATCTATATTCATTACATATCAATTTTCATGTAATTATATTTCTTCACTATAATTACATTAAACTTGTTTTATTAATAAATAAATCATTTATTATTAATAAAAATCATTAAAAGAATTATATAATGTTTAAATTAAATCATATTAATTGAATCATAAGATTCATAATTAAATATCAAAATATAAAATAAATATTAAAATATCAAAATTTAAGATCATGATTTGGATATCATAATCGATAAATTAAACATCAAAATCAAAAATTAAAATTTAAAATACTAAAACTAAAGACCTAAGATTTAACATCATCAATAATATTTAATAAAAAAATTAAATTTTAATTAATTTTTTATAATTTAAGATAATATATTAATTACATTACATTACATTTTATTTAAAATTTTCATTCAAATATTATAATAAAATTATTATTATATTATATTTTTTTATTACATTACTTAATTAATTATATTACATCTCAATATATTTTATCAAATATAATCTAAATATTTATAAATTAATTTAAATTTATAAGCACATTAATTAAAAAATAGATGAAATGTTAGATAAAGATGAGCTTACATAAATTTATTCTTAAAATAATTGAAAATAATATCTAATTTTTTTCCAAAATATTTATATATTAATTTATTTTTCTGAAATTATTTATATTAAAAGATTAATTTTATAATTAAATAAATATTTTTTTATTAAAACATATTTATAAATCCTAAAATAATACATTTCTCCCGCTCAACTTTTTACCATCATCACAAGGAAGAAAGAAAAGAAAAGAGAATAGATGAAGAAGGGGAAGGAACCAGGAAAAGGGAAAGAGAAGCTCTGGTCGATTCTTGCATGGTGACGAAGGACTGCTACTCTTCTTTTTTTCTTTCAATTTCTATGAATTATTAGAGGAGAAGCGGAAGAAGATTGAGGGGAGGAGGATTTGGTGAAGGTATTGGTGAAAAGCTTGAGTAGATTATTTGTCGAAACTGAATTGAGCAAAGGACGAGTGATGTGAGTTTGGACAATTGCATGAGCTGGAGTAGTTGAATTTCTCTAAGAACCAAGAATTAAGCTTTGATAGTGTCAGTAGAAGATGCTGAGGATGAAGATGAAGGATTGGTAAACTAAATTCTTTATGATCCTCAAGAATTCCATGCAAATGGTACAAGTACCAAATATATTCATAACATAGGAAAGTTTTATTCGATGAAAAAAATTTATTGATGGATTTCTAAAATTTCTAAAGACTTAAAGATTTATTAATTATTATAAAGAAGCATAGTTCATCGTAAGAGTGTGAGAGATGATATCTGCCTAATTTTTTTAAAAAGTTTTTATAAAAATTAAAATCAAGAATTGAAAGCAACTAAGATGCTGAATTCAGTTTGGATCAATGGTGTAGCTTATGTTCTGATGCGTAGATTACTCACTTGATTTTTTTACAAACACATTTCGGTGAGTGGTCCTTCCTTAATTGTAAATTTATTATAAGACATTCAATAGTTAACCCCTTATTATTAAATAACACTACAATAAAAATATAGATAAATTGAATCTATGGCTATATAATGTTGGAATGGAGATAAAATAATGATAAATTACAATGAATAAAGAATCTATCATTAAATTTATATTGATTTTGATGATGAAATTATTATCATACTTAAATTCATCATTATATAATTATAAAATTATCTTTATTTCTATATTCATCTCTATATAGCTATAGAATTGATTCCATCTTGAATTAGCAACCAAATATAAAATTGATTATGTCTCGAATTTTATTGTTATTTTTAATTTAATAAAATGTGAACTATTTTTTATATATATTTGCATTAACTTAAAATTTTATAATAAATAATAAAATTATAATTAATTATGTATATATAATTAATGTTCAATAATTATAAAAAAAACTATAGTAATATTATTTAATTTAGAAAATAAAAAATAAAAATATTAATCCTTTGTTAAAAATGAAATCAATAGTTATCAAAAATATACAATATCACCAAATCATAATAGAATCGTAAAAAAATTAATACTTATAAAATTAATATATAATATCAATTACTACAAAAGTTAGCAAAATAATGATGAAAGCGATGAGTGTTTTATTATTGTTATATTTAAATAGATTTTCAATGAAATAATGAAATCATTTATAAGATTTTATTCTAAATTAAGAAAATTATTGAAATATGTATTTATTTATGGAATAGAAAATCGATCACACCATAATAAAATTTATTTAAAAATACGTTATTTGTATATATAAGGTAATACAATTATATATTTATACTTGTTCTACAATTATAGCTTGTAATGGGATTATGTTCCTTTAGCAGCTATCGATTTCATTTAGGAAATTTAATTTTAAGTTCATTTATAGATTGTTGATTCTGCTATGGAACCTTGATGTTGGAGTTTTTTATTTTTCAAATTTGATTAAGGGATTGAGAGGAATAAGAAGATGGAGGCAGCTAGACCTGACCACGATATACTTGTATGAACTTAAATCAACCAATTTTATTGTAATTATTTTTTAGTTATTTTTATTTTAATATATATATTTAAAAAATTAAATAAAACTTGATTAGAGTGTATTTATACATAATTTAATAATAAATATTATAAAAAATAAGTATTTTTAGTTTAAAATAAAAATAGTATTAGCAAATAGTTATTAAAGCTAAATGATGAATGCCATCCGATGAATATGTTGGTATATAGGGATGGAATAAAGATAGATTTTACGATAGAATAGAGAGATGATGGGGGTATTTTGGACAACAAAATAAAACATACAGGTTGAAATTGAAGATGGAGATGTTGGCATTTAATCGGTTGTGAATCCAGTCACTATGTGTTCCGTTGCTAAATGTTTTTATATTGAAGTTTATCATTCTACGGAGAAGTAAGTTCCTTCTCAATTCCGTCACTAGATAAGATATATGATATGAGTGGAGAGCATTAGAGTTGATGTAAGCAAAACTAACGCAATTACTGAATAGCAGCAGACATGAAGAAATGTTAGGGAAGTGGTTGGCATATGCCTATTAATTATGTGTATACAATGATATTCAAACACCTACTTATTACAGTTGGAACAATTTTGTCAAGTGTCGATATTTCCTAGGTATTATTGTTCTTATATTCCATACGATTGCTCCAAACTAATTCCACTATGACAGCCAAAACAATATAATTGTTTGATCCAAATCTACTTTTCCAATTGCGATTCTATAATATCCATAGATGGCATCAACTACAGGAAAAGAAGAAAGCAGTAGCATCACCACCACAATTGAATCCGCGATTTCCTCCTTGGAGAAGCTTCCGCCAGAAATTTTCTTTGATATACTGTCAAGACAATCGATTTTCTCTCTTCTCAATTGCAAACTCGTGTCTTCACGCTGGCATACTTCAGTAAGAAATCCTTTGCTTGCTTACAAGCATCTTCAACTTGCAGAAGAGCAGAATCTTTGCCTCTTACTCTTCTCCGATTGGCCAAGAAGCAAGCTTCAACTTGTAAAAATTGGCCGACCAGGGACCGGAATGATAAAGATTCTCAAGACCCCACTTGATTCTGAGTTTGAGGTTGTAGGGTCCTGTAATGGACTGATATGTTTATACAATTACGATTCTGATGATCCACTTTATGTATACAATCCCTTCACTGTTGAATTCAGGGAGTTGCCTGGACTTGATTCTCCTCTAAATTCAACCATTTGCAGGGTGGTTTTTGGGTTTGGATTCCATCCAGGAAAGAAAGAGTATAAGGTGCTAAAAATAGCTTATTACAAACAGGGAAATTATGATCTTGTTGGTGGTGAACCTGAGGCTTTTGTGCTTACACTGGCTAAGAATCCTATGTGGAGAAACCTTGGCAAAATAGGTTACGATCTTACTGGTCCAATATCTGAGGCATTAGTGAACGGGAAACTTCACTGGTTGACATTTTATGTTGAACATGAAGAGGTTAGATATAGAGAGATTATTTCGTTTGACTTGGAAACTGAGAGATTCCAAATCGTTCCACGCCCAAGCTGTGGAGGTCTGAATCAAATCAATTATCATTTAATGACACTAAGAGGCTGTCTTTCTGCAGCTGTTTCGTGTAACGACGGGTCAAATGAAATATGGTTGATGAAGGATTATAATGTAAAGACATCTTGGAGGAAAGAAATGATAATTGGAAATTATGTGCCTCAAGGGTTGAGATTGAACATGGCTCCTCCAGCTAGAAGAAGGAAGAATGGTTACCAGGGAAGAAAGTTTCGAGTTTTATGTGATTTGAAGAATGGAGAATTGTTGTTGTTTTATGGTTGCAGATGCATTGTCTCTTATAATGCGGACACTAACGAGTTCAAGGATCTGAATTCTGAGGGACTCCCAATTGAATTCCTGGCATTTGTTCATATTGGCAGCCTCATTTCAGTCAATTCATTATTTGGCATGGAAATAATAAGTTAATATTTCAATCAATTATCTTCTGGGCATTACGAACGAAGTGAATTGTTGAGAGTTTAGCCGAGTAGCCAGGGCTTGTTCGTTCTGCCTTGGTGCCTTTCCATGTCTTGGACACCTATTCAACGGTTCATATTTGGTCAGTTTTTGAGTTGTTTTCTGTGTTGTAATTTGTGTTGTTTCATATTTGTAATCTCAACCATTAGTGAAAAATTAAGATAAATGCTTTAGAAAGTGAATGTGTTTAATTTATATCAACATGCATATTTGATTTGGTGTTTGTTCCATTACTTACGATTCACATGTCATTTTGTAAGTTACAAGTTTTTTGGTACCTACAATAGCTCGCAAACCTGAACCATCAAATACAACTATAAAAGCATTACAAAACAAGTTTTTGATGAAAGCCCATTTCTCAAGTTCTAAAGCTTTAAAACATCATACATAAATTGCATGTAACAACCAACAACCAAGAATCAAATTCCATTTATGGACACAATTCTATGATTCACATAGACAAAGATTAGGCTTAGGATTCATACGTAGCTTTCGTTTCATAAGCGAAGTATAAGAAATACTATACGAATGTATGTACTAGTCTTTATGAACACCAATAGTGACTATAACAACATCTATAATTATAATCTGTTTTTCTGATTAGTATAAAGAATATATATACATGATAAATGAAGGTTTGAGTCTGAATTTTTTAAACTTTTTAGAAAATATTCATACCATTAGACTACAAAATCATTGGCTAATTACAATCCTTTTTATGTGCTTACTTTTATTTTTAAAAAAGCAAAAGTGATAGAATGAAGAACAATATACGACATGTGTGGTCATAAGTGAGCATAATTTTACACCATTAGTTTCTTCTATTACCAGGAAGAAATCATTACTTGAATTGAAAATGGTGGAAAGAAAATATGGTTATCCAATATCGTCGCTTCTATTTATAGTAGCAATTCTAGTGTTAGGATAGTATATAAACGCAATGTATGGATTATCCAAACAAAGAGGTAGAGAACAACATAGATATGTTGATCGTAGCTCTAGAAGTTGTACCCAAATTCAGTTTAGTTTGGTTTAATTTTATCTGAACAATTTTTGTTCATTGTTGTAAGAGCAACTACGATTAGGGAAGGGCATAACTAATAAAAGGTGAAACAAGTGAAATATAGAGGGAGGAATACAGCAAGAAAAATGCAGTCGTATAAGTGTGCATTACTATTTATCTTTGCTTTTGCCTCCTTTCTTCCAAGCTTGAAAGGGGAATTCAAGAATTCTGAAGAAGTGTGGCAACATCGAGCCGAGGAAGCTAAAAAGAGCATGATGGACACCTATGTATCCAACCCCTTACAAGCCACCGATGAATTCAACAATCAAACTAACAGGTAATCTACCACTATATGCTCCTCTTATTTTTTTAGCTATATCTTTTTTCATATTATTTAATTTTCTATATAAAAGAATATGTATCCATGCCAAACACTTGATGTTTTTATTTGTCGGTTATTTTGAGGTTACTTTGACCTATATAAATCCATACATGTTCATGTACATATGCAGTCTTCTTAAAAAATAAAAATAAAAATAAAAACATTAATTATAACTGGACAAATATGTTATATTGATCGCTCAAGCTGAACTAATTTTACCCACACAAAAGACTAAAATATGCCAACTTCAGTAAGTGGTCTAAAAAATTTTCATTTCATGGATGTAGGTATGCTGAAATTAATGATAGCCTAGACTTGGATGAGGAAAGCAACAAGCTTGACTCAATTGATGATGAGGAGGACGAGGAAAGCGAGGAGGAAAATGATGTGGATAAGTACAATAATAACAAGAACAATGACGACAATGATAACATGAATACGACAATGGAAAACTCCATTGGAAACTCTACGATGGAAATAGAATCATCAAATAGCACGAGAAGAACCTTAAGGCAAGGAAAGAGCAGATACAAAGGTCCATGTCAAGCAACTAATGAGATTGATCAATGTTGGAGGTGCAGGCAGTGGTGGGGTGAAAATAGAAAAAAATTAGCAAATTGCGCACGTGGGTTTGGAAGGAGAACAACTGGAGGAAAAGATGGAAAGTTCTATGTAGTTCATGATAATTCAGATGATGAAATGGTGAATCCTAAACCTGGAACATTACGTCATGCAGTGATCCAAAAGGGGCCTTTATGGATTACTTTTTCACACCACATGAACATTAAGTTGCGAAAAGAGCTTATTATGACAAGTAATAAGACGATTGATGGACGTGGAGCTAATGTCCATATTTCTTATGGTGCTGGTATTACAATACAATATGTCAAAAATGTCATCATTCATGGAATACGCATCCACCACATTTCACCTGCTGGTGGTGGAATGATTAGAGACTCGGTTGATCATTTTGGGTTTAGAACTAACAGCGAAGGCGATGGAATATCTATATTTGGTTCAACAAATATTTGGATTGATCATGTTTCTATGTCTCGTTGTCAAGACGGACTCATCGATGCTGTTCAAGGATCTACTGGCATCACCATTTCAAATTGTCATTTCACCCACCATAATGATGTGAGTTAGTTCATTACTTTAAAAAAAAACTTACCTTACTCATATCTTATCGTAACATAAAATTAACTTTATACATAAATATTTGTATTTGTAGGCAATTTTGCTGGGTGCAAGTGATAGCTTCTCAGGTGATCAATTTATGCAAGTAACAGTTGCATTCAATCATTTTGGTCAAGGACTGGTGCAAAGAATGCCAAGATGTAGATGGGGTTTCTTCCATGTTGTTAATAATGACTACACTAACTGGAAATTGTATGCTATTGGTGGTAGCAAGCATCCTACCATTATCAGTCAGGGTAATCGATTTTTTGCCCCAGATAATCAATTTTTGAAAAAGGTAAATTTGTTTTGCAAGGTTATTTGTAAATTCTATCATGCAGTGAAAAGGCTTTTCTGAAGCTGAAGCCTTGCAAAATGAATGAATGACATTTACGTGCTGATCCCATTTTTGGAAATAGGTAACCAAAAGAGATTATGCAACAGAAGCTGAATGGAGGAACTGGGTATGGAGATCAGAAGGAGATCTAATGATGAATGGGGCCGTCTTTGTTCAATCCGGAAATCCTAATTTAAAGGTGAGACCGAACCAGGAATATATTATCAAAGCAAAGCCAGGCCTTTATGCGACTAGATTGACACGTTTTGCAGGTGCATTAGATTGCTTTTATGGTAGAGTGTGTTAGAATACTAGATCACTTATGAATTAATTGTCAATTATTATTATTTGTTTATTTTAATCTTTTTGTAACATAGTTGAGATATGGAAAACCCATTTTTCCATTAATATTTTTACATATGTTAATAGCAATGTATTTATTAAATTAATTATGATTTGTAAAAATATCAAATGTATCCTATTTAAAGTTCCACTATTTTATGTTGTATACACTTACATTTACTCATCTATATCTATATATACACTCAAATAATAACTATTGCACCATACCATTACAAGTATCATTATAATCTTTTTGTTAAATATGATTTTTTTAACAGGCAATTATAGTAAAAAAGTTAAAAAAAAAAAAAAAAGAAAAGGAAACGATAGAGAACTTTTCTTGGAAAACTATACTGTCAAAGGGACATTACACGGGAGGCAATACAAGGCTTAGATTCACAGTTGACGCGATGTCGAAGACTGCAATTTTGCTTCGCAAGGACATAATATCCAATCTCAAACTCACAATCCCAATGGAGCCCAGTAACGAATGTGGCCGAAGTAAATGAACAAGACCAGCTCAACTACTTGAAAGCATACGAAAGCAAAACTCCAAGAACGATTAAAACAGGGATTTAATTGCACAATCAAAACCAACCCCAAGGCTTCTTATCCAAAGCCAAGCACAACCAAGATAATTTCGAACCTATCGAGAAGTTACAAGCCACAAAATAGCAGAGGAAGAAATCAAACTCAAGCTAGTCATATTAAATTTGTCCAAATCTTTTTTTATATTATTATATATTCTCTCCTCTTTCTTTTACCCAACCGCCTTTTCTTTCACCATTCTGCTTCTTCTTCTCTCTTCTCTTCTAACATGTTTAGTCAAGTATGTTTAGATGAGGAGGTTAAGTTTCACCTGGAACATGTCAAATGCACCCTCAGAGTCAACATCTCACAGCCAATGGAAACAAATATTATCAACGAAATGGATGATTTGAAATATTTTCTTTCCGAGTTATATTTTACACGGAAAAGGGATAAACACGTATGGTGATAATAAACACGTATGGTGATAAAGACTTCCAAAAAAGGTTAGCAAATAAGTTTGATCTTTTGCACTTTTTCTCTCTTTAATCTCGCGCCCACTAGCCCTGTCTCCTTCAGACCAGGTATCAGAATTGTCTTTTAAATATATCTTCACATCCAACCTTGATTCATTCCCACTTCTCCTCTCCCTCGTCCGCTTTCAGAAAACCAAAAAGATGACCTTAACATTGCATTCTTCAGCTTCTTTTGTCAATCTGAAGGACACAAGAACTCTGAAAATGCCCGACAACTTCTCTGGCACAATTTGCTTTCCACAAACTAAGCCATCATTCCTTCTTCAAGCAAAGAATTCAATGCGTGAAGCACAGCCTTCGCAAGATAACAGTTTCATGATGGGAAGTAGGATAAGTGACAAGTCAGAGAAACTGTATGCAATATCCGGTTCACAAACTAGCAATAAGGTACCAGTGTTCGTGATGTTGCCACTTGACACGATAACAACCGGTGGAAACTTGAGTAAGCCACGAGCAATGAATGCAAGTTTGATGGCTTTGAAGAGTGCAGGAATGGAAGGAGTGATGGTTGATGCTTGGTGGGGGTTGGTGGAGAAAGATGGACCTCTAAAGTATAACTGGGAAGGATATGCTGAACTTGTGCAGATGGTACAGAGGCATGGTCTGAAGCTTCAAGTTGTCATGTCATTCCATCAATGTGGAGGAAATGTTGGAGATTCTTGCAGGTACACTAGGATCTATCTTTTACTGTTTAGAACGTGATTTTAATTGTTTATTGAAACATGAAACATGAAACATGAAACATGAAACAAACAGTTTCTTCCATCTTTCCTCTCTTAAATTATTCAATAGCAAAACTATAATTCTTCTTCAGTCAAGGTTTCTCAAGATGGTTTAAGCAAAAAGTTGCCTAACCCTGGTTTCCTTATGTATTCCTGTAAGCGAGAGTTGCGTTTTTAGAACTGGTTAAGCAGCAACTAATCCATTTTTCTCTTGAAATATTAGCATTCCACTTCCTCCATGGGTGCTCGAAGAAATCAGTAAAGATCCCGATCTTGTTTACACAGATAGATCAGGGAGGAGGAATCCTGAGTATATCTCCTTGGGTTGTGATTCACTACCAGTATTAAGAGGAAGAACACCCATACAGGTTTACACAGATTACATGAAGAGCTTCCAGAACAGATTCAGAAAGTACCTAGGAGAAGTTATCGTGGTAAGTATCTACACTTGAAGTCTTCAGAAGTAATTTTGGGTTTGAGGAATTCACTCCATAAATGAAAAGCTATCCTATACTTGTCCATATTGGCAAATGTTATCCCTTTTTAAGCGTTAATAGTTTGTAAAAATCAGCAATTGCCTCCTGCAGTGGATGAGAGCGACTTTGTCTTACCCTTGCTTGGCCCTTCCCCTTGCTTGGTCCTTCCCCATATCCCCAAATGTTTTTAGCCAAAAACAAATAATACATGAAAACTATTCACTAAAATAAGCTCGAATGACTGACATTGGAAAAGGGGTGAATTAAAAAAGAATGGACAGAAAAATTACATTGAAAGCACAGCACTGGTCAAAATAAAAAAACTGATAGTCCTTATTGACTAGGGAAGAAGCCAATTCTTGAAGCTTTAGAAGTTCATTATATTGCTATTGCAGGAAATTCAGGTAGGCATGGGTCCATGTGGAGAGCTGAGATACCCAGCTTATCCAGAAAGCAGTGGAACATGGAAGTTTCCAGGCATTGGAGAATTCCAATGTTATGACAAGGTAAATCTTTGAAATGTGTTCTTAAAATACTTTCAAGACTTCTAGCAACCGTTTTGAATGATTCATATATAAAATAGCTGTCTTTTGAGTGTTATGATTGATTTATCTTAGGCAAGTGGCCATGCAGAACCATGTTTTTTTTTATAAAAAAAAAAGGTAGTCAATTTGAAGAAACTTCTTATTGGAAGGATTGATTCCCACAAACTCTTGTTTTAAGCAGTACATGAGAGCTTCATTGGAAGCATCAGCTGAAGCAACTGGAAATAAAGACTGGGGGAAAGGTGGGCCTCATGACGCTGGGCACTACAAGCAATTTCCTGAAGAAACTGGATTTTTCAAAAGAGACGGAACATGGAAAACAGAATATGGAAAATTCTTCCTGGAATGGTACTCGGGCAAGCTAATAAACCACGGTGACAGAATCCTAGCAGCTGCAGCAGCTATATTTCAAGGAACTGGAGCAAACCTATCTGGAAAAGTAGCTGGAATTCATTGGCACTTCAGAACAAGATCACATGCAGCTGAACTTACAGCAGGATACTATAATACCAGGCATCATGATGGCTACCTACCAGTTGCACAAATGTTTAGCAAACATGGAATCGTATTCAACTTTACCTGCATGGAAATGCGAGATGGAGAACAGCCTGGACATGCAAATTGCTCCCCCGAAGGATTAGTACAGCAAGTCAAGATGGCTACAACATCTGCTGGAGTTGAACTGGCTGGCGAGAATGCATTGGAGAGGTATGATGCAGATGGATATGCACAAGTTCTGGCAACAAGCAGATCAGAATCTGGCAAAAGGCTGACTGCATTTACATATTTAAGAATGAGTAAAAAGTTGTTTGAAGAGGGAAATTGGCGTAACCTAGTAGAGTTTGTAAAAAGCATGTCAGAACGTGGTGAATACAAACGGTCACCAGAGTGCGACTCCAGAGGAAGAGACCTCTATGTTGGCTTTATCAAAGAAAGGAATGCCACGAGGACTGAGGAAGCTGCTCTTTTGTAGTCAGGGGTACATGTCAATGTGTATTTCCAAACAGCTCAATATTATCAAAAAAGAAAATGTCGTGCATACAATCCATATAATTGGCAAAATGGGTATAAATTGAAACATGAATAAGAACACATGCATGTGCTCAGGATCATATAATCATATTAGATGCATCAGATTCTGAAGTCTCGGTCCAAATTTAGGACATTATAAGCTGGTCATATGTCGAGGCCTATATAAAGCAGCATTGAAGAGGATATTTTCAAAAATAGCATTTGAGGAAAAATCATTAGCATAATTTTATATAAATTTAATTATTCGATTAGGGTGAATGTTGGTTATATCTGAAGTTGGTAACTTTGAAAGGAAAGCTGTAATTATCCATCAGATTGATGATTTAAGTATATTTTTTTTAATTTTAATTTTGCATTTTATAAACTATTTATTTAAATTTTCTAGCCCTAAATAGGAGGAATTTTATAATTGTACTTTTTGTACGTTCGACGCCAATTAGACTTCATGCCAGCGTTATTTCTCAAAGCGAAACGGCTCCTTTCTAACTTATTTCAGGCACATGCTAGTTGTCATTGGAAAAAACAAAAACCCTAATTTTTGCTAGCAAATTCTTTGTTCTTTCCTTCTCTCAAAGTACTTTTGTACGTTCTCCTTCCAAGTCTTGATCTATTTCAATCTCTCCTTCTCTCATGTAAGTATCCTCTCTGTTATTTACCAATCAGAATAATCAGAAGCTAAAAGAAGCAGATCTTTGTTAAGACTTACTGGTAAAAATTACTCGAGTGGATAGCAATTACATCTTCGCCAACGTTAAAAGCCAAGATTAAGGTGCCCATCTCACCAATTTACTTATTCTGTCAATCTTTTTCTTTTATCGTACACAGTTTATATTTTTACCATGGGCTATTACATCCAGCTTTACAATTTGATCCGACTTTGTTTATATTTTTATGGGTTTGATTGCGTCGTTGAATTGATGAACTTGGATATAACTATTGTTTACAAAATATTGATTATTTCTGGCAAATAATTGAAATCTATTACAATATTCAAAAGGAGCCAGCTTTTTTTAGCTTGTCTTGAGGTTCAGGGAGGAATTATGGACTTCTTTAATCAAAGTTTATCTCGTAAAATGCCTATAAAAGAAACAAAGATGCAACTCAGAAATTCAAGATAGGGAAAAATGAACTATGAGATGTAGAGAGTAAAAGATTAGGTAGAGTTGAAAAAAATCATTAAATTTAGAGTTAAAATTTAAAGAAAAGAACATAAAGAAGAAAAAAAAAGAAGTAGACGAGCGACAATTAAGAACCTAAATTCATTGTATGTTATGGTGCAGAGCTTTCATGCAGCGTCCAGGTACAGAATGCATGACCAAAAACATGCCTTTACCGATTTACCAAAGATGTCACTCGCTAATAATGCTCATGTAATATCTATATATACCAGCACACATGCATATTCGATTGGTTTGTTTGTTTCGATGTTCTTCTCTAGAAACCAAACTGAACAGAGATAACTGGTTTTTTCCCTTTTATAAACCAAACTTGATCGATTTTCTTGAACTGAAATTGTAAAATTAGTTGAGTTCGGTTGGTTATTTCAGTTTCAACCAAATAATGGTCACCCTAATTCAGGCAATTGGATCCTGCCTCTGTTTCACCCTACGAGTCTCTTGTCCAAACTAAGAATGGCAATTGCTTGTTTCTCCTCCACCTACAAAAACGCTCCACCGGTTTGTGCTGTCAACACGACACTGAAACTTAATAGTTCATCCAACTTTTTCTTGTCTCTAATCATGTAAGTTGTTTTGATTTTTAATTGAAACGTTGATGAGAATAATTCATTCGATGCTACCAGTACATGGTTTGAGACAGTGTTCATCCATCTCAACCTGCTAATCAGGTTTTTGCTGATGTATTGATTGTGCAAGGCTTTTCCGTCCTTTGATTCACTTATATGGTTAGATGGCTTCTGATGCCAATTTGTTTAAAGAAAAATATCCCAATCTTTCAAGTCTTTGTCTTCATCAGGGTGAGCATCAGTTTATCCTATCGGAGTCTATGAAAATTTTAAACCGAACCAAATAAACTGAAAACTGAATCGATGAAATTGAAACTGAACAGAATTAATTGGAAACCAGAAAAAGGGAACTGAATAAGGGAAAATCAGATCCATGGAACTAAAATTGCCAAAGTAATTAAAAACTGAAAAAATGGAACCGAATAATAAGTATTGAGATGATGTGGTTTTGAAATGTTATATGCATATATTTTTTAATATGAAATGATGTCATTCTATGTTTGGTTTTAGGTTTTTTGATCGGTTTGGCTAGTAAATAGCTTTAATTGAACCGAAAAATTAAATAGTAATTACTTGTTTAGTGGATGACTCATTCTGAAAAGAATAACTTTCATTCCTTTTGCAGCTTAAAACCAAGCTGTTTTTGAGCTTGATTTGGCTTTGAGTTCAAGCTCTTATTGAATTGACTTTGAGCTAAGCTTGTCAATGGGTGTCTTGAGCTACATATGAGTTGAGTTCTATTTGAACTTTTAATCTTAAACCAATCGAGCTCAAGCTTCAAGATTCAAAAAATTTTTAAGCTCAAGCTTTAAAGAAAAGAATTGAACCAAGCCTAAACATTTGAAACTCGTCTTAACTCAACTCATTTATGACCTTAACTAGAATGATATAAAATTTTTCCAATTGACTCATGTAGTGTACTCACATCACTTCTTTTATTTTATTTGCAGTTTGGTTGACCTATACTCCAAGATTACAACTTTGTCGGCATTGGTAATTCTTCATATAACGGTCGTTTCCAAGTGAAAAAGAAATGCAAAAAACATTCAGTTTGCTACAAACAGTAGTAACAGCTGGAGTATTCTCTGCCATTTCCTGTTGGTAATTTTCAGTTCTCTATTTTTTCTTCAAAACTCTTTGACAATTTTTTACTATTTTATTTTAATTATTTGGAATTTGTTAGGTATGGATTTATGTTTGGAAGAGAATCAGCTCGGAAAGAATTAGCCCATTTGATTGAAGACCTTCGCCGTGGAAATTCCTCTTCAAATTCACATCCTGATTCCCATTCTTAACAAGTATTTACATTCCCTCGTTTTATGATAATCGATTTTCAGCATTCATGAAATTTGAATATTTTCGTTTGGAAAAATCAAGGGGTAAGGTAAAGTTGATGTAGGACAGCTTGAGGCCTAGCTTCAATATCAAAATGCAGCGGAGAGATTAATCCGATTGTTGAAAATGCAGAGTTGATTAAAAGTAGAAAGTAAGGAAAAGATGGGAATTTCTCCTAGGAACCACACCTAGGCATAGGAATCACGCCCAAGGAAAAAAGAAAAGAATTTGAACGACACAATTCTGGGCGAATTTCTGATATTTATGAAAAAAATTACAAACCTGATATTTGTAAGCTTAAATTAATCCTAATACAACTAGGAAGAAGAATTCAAGACTGAAAAATTGCATCTTAAAACTATATAGAAAATACTAAACTAACTTAAGTTAGGAAACCCTAATCAAACTAAAACCCATAATTACAAATAAGATAAATAAAACCCTACTGTTCCAGCAGAGCTGAAATTACAAAAACATTCTTCAATATATGAAAATCATAAACTATATAAATTCTGAATTTCTTAGTCGTAGTTTCCTTATCTGCATCATTCTCCGTTGGCTGGAGAAAACTCGACCTTGAGTTTTGAAATGCCAAAGAAGCAAATACTCTTGATTTCTTGCGCCATTGTTTCTTTTAGAACTTGAAACAATTTGATTCAACATTTGTTTCACCTAGTTTGCTTGTTGAGGTAGTGTCTCTTGTTGTTTGACATGTTCTACCGCATATTACCTTGAAATTTGTGCATGTAGATTTGCTATTTTGTCAAGTTCTGATTCTGGAATAGTTCTGAAAGTTTGATCAGAAAGGTTTGAGGGAAACCTTCTCGACAGCTTTTCCAACATAACTTCTTTTTGATCATATGTTAAATTCACCCAAGCACCATGTATTTCATGTGGTTTAAATTTGCTCACAGGACTAGGCATAAACATTGAGGGGTAAGTAGACTTTCAGTGAATTAAATTGCATCAATTTCCTTATGTTTTCTGTGGACTTCCAAGCAATAATATTCTCATTCTTTGACTTTCAATATCAAGAAGATTAGGGTTAAACTTGGAAGTGAAAATTCTCTTTGTTTAAGAAATAAATTTATGTTTTTAAAGGATCCAATGTAATTGATTAGCATATTCTGATGTTTGTATTATTATTTTTCTCATCTAGATGGTTGCTTATTTTCAGGTATTTTGTAGTCAAGTTTGATAATGGCATCAAAAAGGGGAATAAACAAGGGACTCAGAATCTGTTTGCTAGAAGAATGTTTAAATTTCTCGGGCTTTTCCTTGAGAAAAGGTGCTAATGTGTGTTATGATGATGACACTAAGTGGGGAGATGTTGATAAGAAGAGAGAAAATGTCATTTTGTTTCTAAAAATTGACATAGTTCATTGAGGTTGATTGTAGAGACTTAAATTGAAGAGGTGGTATTTTCTACCCCATTCCCTTTTTTAGTTTATCAAACAATTTATTTGAGTTTCTAGCAAGTCTTAGTCTTAGTTGTGGGCGTTTTACCCTTACATACGTACTCTATATCCTGTGAAATGCCTCCTCTTACTTCCTTCTTCTCTAAATGCCATATTTGCATGGCGAGCTATTTTTGATGCTTAGAGTCGCATTAACTTCCCAAGTACTAATCAGTGTCTTCTAATTTTGAGACGTCAGCTTTAGGCATATTAGTTTATGTTTTGTATTATTATATCATTTGAATAATTAAATTTTTTTAATGTAATATATTTGTAAATACTTGTATAATCTAAATTAATATTGATATATTATTAATTATATACCAATTTTTATATATTAATTATTTTTTTTTTATTATAACTATATTAAATTTATTTTATTAATAAATAAATAAATAATTATTAATAGAATCATACAAATAAAATTAAATCATATTAATTGAATATCAAAATATATAATAAATATTAAAATTCATCTAATATTTAATAAAAGAATATCTTGCTGAATGTTTTGATGGATTTACTTTAAAAGAATTTCTGATTTTTTCAACTGAATTATTCTCCAGTTTTGTTTTAAATCTTTTTTTCAAATTGTTGAAATTACGCAGCAACATGTTTGTTAATTAATTATCCTACATAATTAAAATAGTATGTATTTTAATAATTTATTATGAAAATAGAAAAATTAATTTCAATATTAAATTTCTTATAAGATAAGTATATTCTGAAAAATGCAATTAATAAAAATGACTTGATATTAAAATTAATGATATTAATCGCTTTATCTTTAATTATTGTGAAAAAAAGCATCAATAGAATCTATCTAAAATGTTAAATCATCTCTTCAACACAAAGAAACAAATGATAACATGGCTGTGCCGTTTTTGTCTTCAGCGACTGCTATCTTTAGATTCCCACAACAATTTTTCTTTACCACCTCGTCTCCAAAAACAGGTTCCTGTAATTCTTTGTCTCGATTTCGGCTTAGACCCATTTCTATATGCTTAATCTTGATTCAATCCGATGAACATTGCAGCTAGATCGAACATTTCAGGGAGCATTACCAGTACTGAATCAAGAAAGTTGAACAGCCGCTCCAGTAAGCTTAACAACCGTTATTGTATACCAACGTCTTTACATTGTGCTTCTGCAGGGTATGAGAAATCGAAGAAGGTATGGATATGGACAGAAAATAAAGAAGTTATGACTGCTGCTGTTGAAAGAGGATGGAACACTGTCATGTTTCAGGACAACAATCGGGAGCTTGCCAAGGAATGGTCATGTTAAGACTTTAAATTCTGCTTGCAATATCCTGTTTTTTTCTTTGGGTTTTCGATCCATGTTTAGTACGTGTTGTCAATTGTGAAATAGCATTAACTATGTTGAAAATACATTAAGGGAACTAAAATGCAAGAATACAAGTCAATCGGATTATAGTTAGTTCATTCTTATGCTCGGAAAAAATTAACAGCAATACTGCATTATGAAAGAAATGAAATCATAACATACCGCAAGCTTATATGATTCTGAAAACATTCATCGAATTGAATTCCCTATCTCATCACTTTCAAACATGCTTGCTAAAAATCAATTGAAAACCTAAGAAGAGGGAATATCATTGTTATTTAGGAAAGGGAACATGGTATGTGAATTGCTCATGTTCAGGATTTGCTTGTGGAATGTACAGCAACTGCAATGATATATCCCCTTTTCGTTAAACAAGGCGAGATCTTAGACGGTGAGAACAACAGGGTTGCTTTAATGTTTGAGGTTTCAATTCCACAAGAGATGCAGCAGTTTCAACTAGAGAATGGACAGGCTGATATTATTGTTGTTAATTTACTCGATTGGCAGGTTTGCTTGTTTCTCCACAGTTGATAGTATATGAATTACTATCTACTAATTTTTTAGTTTACCAACCATGTTTGTGCACTTTCTTTTAACCTGGCACAAATTTACCTTATCGAATGCGAATATTGAGTTATAGGAATGAGGCTTTTCATTAAAACTCAAAACAAATTGGCAGTGTTTTAGAATTTTGACTCTTGATTTGTTATGCCGATCCTTTCTTTGGTATTGGATATATATATACACACACAGACGCATGCATATTATACACACACACACACACACATATATATACATATATCATGTCTTTGGGCTAAGTTATGCAAAAAAAATCGTGATTAGACATGATTCTTTCTAAATAATTTATGAGGACAACTTGCTCAAAATTATTGAGCTGCATACTTCTTTTCTGGAAAAAATAATGGAGTTGATTGCTTAGTGTATCACCTTTTCTTATTAATATTTGGAAAATTTAATTTCTAATTCTGTGTCTTTCAGATAATACCTGCAGAGAATATTGTTGCGGCATTCCAGGGCAGTCAGAAAACAGTGTTTGCTGTCTCAAAAACTATTTCAGAGGCAAAAGTATTCCTTGAGGTATCTACCAAATGCTACATATGGTTGAGAAAGAATGAAATTTGATGCTTGAGTTGTTGCTTACATTCTTCTATATTTCTCTCTTTCGTGCATTACTTTTTTCCATCTTTTTGTTAGTAGGCTTTGGAGCACGGCTTGGATGGAGTCGTTCTTAGAGTTGAGGATGCCAATGCTGTTTTTGAGCTCAAGGTAATTTCATATAAAGGAGGGAACTTCCTCTTCTTTTTTTTTTGCTTTGAATTGTGAAACATTTGCTCCTTGTCTTGGCTTCTGTTTTAAGGACTACTTCGACAGAAAGAATGAAGCAAGCAATGTGGTCAACTTAACAAAAGCCACCATAACAAATATTGAAGCAGCTGGAATGGGTGATCGTGTTTGTGTGGATCTCTGCAGCCTGATGAGACCTGGTGAAGGACTTCTGGTAGCTACTAGTTTCTCATGTATGAAATTTTAGGTCTTGCGAATTATAATTACTGAATATGATAAACTATGCAGAGTGAATATTATTTTACAGGTTGGTTCATTTGCTAGAGGACTGTTCCTCGTTCACTCGGAATGCTTAGAATCAAATTACATTGCCAGCAGACCTTTCCGTGTCAATGCGGTTAGTTGTTTTTCTGCTAGCTATACAGTAATTTGGGCAGTCCTCCCTGTGTAATCAGTGAAATGTTAAAACTTGCAATCCTTGAGAGTTTCCTATTCCACTTTTGTTTCTGTGGAGGTTACTGTACCTGTTCGTTATCATCTGAAGGGAACCAAGCCTTGGACAGCATAAAATCCTTCTAGAATTTGTGCTGTACATTATTGCTGCATTTATAGACATCAAGTATAGTGAATTGGTATTCAGAACTTTCTCATGGGTATATATAATGTTGCACATTGCGCTCAATGTTTTCACCTAGTCATATATCTAGAATTCTATGATTTTCTGGTTCTGCTACACAGTGCACCATTTCAGCCATGTTTCTGATGAAAATGTGCAGGGACCAGTACATGCGTATGTCAGCGTTCCAGGAGGAAAGACTTGCTACCTTTCAGAGTTAAAAGCAGGCAAAGAAGTCATTGTAGTTAACCAAAAAGGCCAGCTGCGAACAGCAATTACTGGCCGTGTTAAGATAGAAAGCAGGCCTCTTGTCCTTGTTGAAGCGAAGGTTTGTGCAGTCGATGCCACTATAAACATGATCTTTTTCTCCAAAAGTTCTAAATTTAAACATATCAAGTATATATATACTCTTAACTGTATAGTGTATATAAATATAATATATTAAGCTTTGTGACTTAGGTGATTTTCTGTTAAATTCCTTAATAGAAGTTAGAAATCATTTAAAACAGTTTAAATATATATTTTAAAAGAAAAGATTACGGAAAATTGATGAAAGTTCAATTCTTTTTCGCTTATTTACACTTTTCTTTTAAATTTCCATAGAGACGATCTTTGATGATATGAATTTTACCCTTGTTGCGGTCCCAGATCACTTGCCATGGATGAGTATATTGGGTGCTCATCAGAAGGAACCCTACAAACCTTTGAGTTCAATTTATGAGAGAACTCTTCAATCTGGAAGACTAAGACTTGGTTTCTATTTTCTGCTCATTTATTTAATAAGATTGTCGCCTATATAGAGAGGTATAAAAGCTAAAGGAATAGGATACCATATCTAATAAAATAACAATTCCTATTACAAATGTCTCCCATTTAATCAAATAACTAATAGTAAGTTAGGAAATTTAGTAGCAACATTATTAAAATAAACTTTCTCTAGTGATAAAATTTTGAAAATTTTAAATCTCTAATTAGAAAGAACACATTACTTCCCTCTTGGACATCGAGGTTGCCCCCAAGCTCAAGTGTTGAACCACCGGAATCAAAAGCATAATTGTTAACACAGGCCCTATGTTTTTGTTACTAGCTCTTTTGATATCCTTTGGTACTAAGTTGAACCTCTCTTCATTGGTAATTCTTTAAGGACCTGAAATTGTTTAACTTTTTTCTTGGAAAACAAGTTTATTGTTTGTCTTTAGTGTTTTCACCTTCAACTTGACGTTTTTTTTATCCTTTAATCTCTTTTGTTATGAAGTGTTTTGGGATAGTTATTGTTGTCAACATTGTTTGTAGCACCATTGCACTTAAGGTTGGGGTTCGATCTTCAGTTTGTTGCAAGATCGAATTCCATCTAGATTTTTTGTCCTCCATTAAGAACCCCTATTTGGATTTGAATGAATTAAACTCCTCCCGCATAGATTCTAAGATGGATTCAAATTTGAGGAACTCATTGATCTTAAAGTCTAAGACTTGGGTTATAATTTTTTGCTTATTTATTTCATAAGATTACTTCCTACATATAGAGGTTTATAACTAATAAAATACAAAACATTATCAAATCTAATAAAATAAGAAATCATCTTATAAACATCTCCTATTTAATAAAATAACTAATAGTGAGATAAGGGATCTAGTAATAAGATGATAAACTTAGATAGGAACATTATTACAATAGACTTCCTATTCTACTACTAATAAAATTAGGAAAATATTAAATTTTTGATTTGGAAGAATATGATCCTAATAACTGCCTGCAACAACTATGTCATATCAAGTTCTGAAAAGATAACCAAACCGATCTTTTACAATGTTAACTTAGTTGGACTCACCATACCATGTCACTTTCTAACTAAGATTTAACTATTTTTTCATACTTCAGCTAACCAGCTTGCGTTCTTATTGGTGTTCTTATTAGGGGTTTCTACAGTTATTTGTTGGGTTAGTTTTAATTGACATGTTATTTCGTAAGTCCTTTTATTTTCCTAATATCATCCATGTCAATTTTCATCTGTTTCAATTAGGATTTTATCTAATCAGTGGATATAATTACTCTTAATTTTGAATATTTGACTTGTTATGCAAACTTGAAACATTAGGATAAACATGCAAAGCTTTCATTTGACATAACGAAACGCATACATAAAATCTCATGAATGCAGTGATTTATTTGTGTGTTGCATTTGTTTATCATCATGCACCAGTTTGGCGATCAAGGAAAGCGAGTTAGTGAGTCCCAAGTCACCAGCTCAACATATGACATGGTTTAGATCGCCAGTTCAAAGATTCTTCAAAGATTATCTTTGTTGCTGCTTCGTTTTCAGAGTCTTTTTGTTATTAAATGTGGATGCCAATTGATTGGAAATTATAATGATTCTTGTTTCTTGTTATGTTGTTTTGGTCTTACAGATAGATTCAGATGATCAAATTATATACAGTATCTTCCTACAGAATGCTGAAACAGTTGCTTTAGTTGCTCCATGCCAAGGTGGGTCTGTTACCATTAGAATTTAGATGCCAAGGCTCTGTGCTGATCATTCATACTAGAAGCTATTCATATGATTTGAGTTTTCCCAATTTTTGACTGATATTCCGCAGGAAATGGAGTGCAAAAAGAGGCTATTCCCGTGACGGCCCTAAAAGTTGGAGATGAAGTATTGTTGCGATTGCAAGGTTTTGCTCGCCATACAGGGATTGAAATACAAGAATTCATTGTGGAAAACTGAATGAGAAGAGGGTCCATTCTATGACTTGAATCTGACCATCCATTGTATTACCAATATGTCACGCTCTTGCTGTTTCAGATGTCACACTAGCAAAGCAGAACAAAAGATTGTTTAGGAATATTGTTGCATCAAAATTACTTCTTTGAAAACTTGTGTTTTTGGTCTTGATGCAACCCCATTGATTCGACATCAATATCAGTCATTTATGATTATTTATTTTTACATAAAATAATCATTTATTTTTAGTTATAACTAAAAAGTTGCATATACATGCATGTTTTTACTATACATTTTTTTTATCACTAAGCTTTATTATCTTGTAATTTTTAAAATGTATAACAATAACTGAAATGTGTTAAAATGTAATATTTTAAGTTAATTTTTTAGTTAAATATTTGGTTCTGGTTCTGGTTACGGTTCCTGTTTGGTTTGGTTATAAGCAAGTTGCATGGCCATGTCTAATTTGGGCCCATGCATTGCCAGCAGAGACATGAGGGAGCCTAGTATTTGCAAATTGAGAAAAACCAGATGTGGTAAATTCTGAACTTATCCGGACAATGACGCTCACTAATCAAGAGCAACTTTTCACAACCTGAACCGACAACATATACAAGGAAACTACAACTGAGACAAATTGAAATAGAAACAACTCATAAAACTCCCTGCTTTCCGGTATCTTCAACCGCTAGTTCTCCTATGCTAGTCCCAGCAATGTATCCTCCAGACCACGCATTCTGCAACGAAAAACAATCCACGAATTCAACTATAAGCTAAAAGCATATACCATCTTACAAAGTTGCAATTAGTTTCAAGAATAAAACCTTTTTGGACACTATGCATAAAATGAATGGTAGTCAGCCTACTGATTATATGGTGTTAACTCCGGATTTTAATCATGGGTTAGTTAAAAATAATTAGCTACCTAAGCTACTTTTTACTTGTCATGAATCTTTTTCTTTTCATCTTCATTCCGTATTTGCCTTTTCGACTTCTCTACTGTAGTAGGTAATAATTTACCCGGATAAATAATTACTTCTAATAGAACAATAAAAAGGAGTGTTTGATGAGAATAAATATGAACTTGTAAGAATGCCTTCTTATCAAGCAAAGAAATTATGAACTTTCGTGTTTTTTCACCTTGATGTAATAACTCCAAAGTTTAGATGACTATCAAAGAGACTTTGAGAAAACTGTACGTATTTGCAACTCTCAATGCTTGACCTCTATGCAAAATTGTTTTTTTTGGGCGAAAAAGACATGCACACCAAATCAAGTTATTGTCTTCCATGTTACAACTTCATATGAAAAAGAAGGAAAAAAAAGTGTCATTCGCTTATTTTTCCGTCTGTATACTAACAATATGGTATAGTATAAAATATAAAAACTTTGTGCATTGGTTGTATGCCTTTTTATACCTGGAAATTAAAACCGCCAGTCACTCCATCAACATTGAGAACCTGCACGTGATGTTCAAGTTTCAGCAATATAAAATGAGACTAGAATTCATCAACACTTGAGCATGAACTTGCATGATGTTTTCTCATTTGAGATTTAAGAAGTTACAATTTAGCAGAATATATGAAATTGTTGCATCTATGCTGATGACGATCTAATAGTAGCTCGTCAGCTTGAAAATAATAAATTTGAAACAAAAAGGTCTACAGAGTATAAAAAAAAATACCTCTCCTGCAAAGAAAAGCCGCGGGCATATCTTGCTTTCCATTGTGTTCAAACAAATCTTCATTACAAAAAGAAAGACGTTATTTTAAGCACATGAGGAGCGAAACTAGGGGGGAAGATAGAAGGAGGGAGGGTGGAACCTCAGACAAGGGAACACCTCCTGCAGTGACAAATTCATCCTTAAACTGACCCTGTATTAGGAGTAAATGCATCTCATCTAAAAAGTGCGGGAAAAGAAAACTAGAAGAGTTTGGAGCGTTCAGGATATGAAATTTTACCTTCCCTTTCACTCTGAAAGTACAATGCTTCAAGAGTTGGACAACAGAAAAAATAGAGCTATTTGATATGGAAGCCCATAAGGTATCTACATTCAAACTCTACATATGAAAAAAAAGAGTTAATTTTGCAAATACTTTCATGATGAAAAAATTAAAATATGAGAAACTTGTTTTTGCAACAGCGAAGGACCTCCCGATCCAGTATATACTTCCAAAATCTCTTCGTAATGCCAAATTCTGGAGGCCACGAATTGACAGCTTTCTGTTTCTGCAACGAATCAATCAATCATTTAAAGCGTAAAATTGTAATTTCCAAAGAAGATGGAAAATGTGGTACCTTACCGAATAACAAGAAATAATAGACACCAGTAGGCTAGTAAATAGCTAGAATGCTGTGAAAATTGTTTCGCTCTCAACTCCAACCAAGAGCCAAATGCACATCATGTTTTATGAGGATGAGGTTTTCTATGCCTTGTGTTCTCTATTTTATATCAATTTAAGCCATATCTTTTGACATGTAATACTTGAATGAATTTAAGAAGCCAAATACGAACATCATGTTTGCTAAGATATGCATATTGTACTGTGGACTTATTTGAATCAATGAAGCCAACTTGTATCATTTCACCAATCAACACGGATCAACCCAAAATGAAAGTTCAGTTTTCTGATAACTATTATTAACCTGCGCGATAGTTTTACAGTCCAGTGTTTAAACTCTCTCTCTGGCAAATTTATGTACTTGCAAGAACATATGTGTGCAGGATATTTGAAAAGCTCACCGCATATTTATTCTTGTGTTGACTGAAGATTGACTTCACATCTTCAACATTCAAATCAGGTATGAAATCGACTACAAGCATGCCTGCCAATATTTCATGCCTTTAACGGGGAAGGATTGAAGTGAGTAGTGCAAAATCAAATATTTCACAATACCTTTGTAACCTGAAGCAAACATATGTCGAGCTCCCCAAGCAGATAGCCGAAGAATTACTGGTCCACTGAGTCCCCAGTGCGTAACTAGCATGGGCCCAACCTGAGTTCAATAGGTTCTGGTTGAGTCATAAACCTACATCAACCTGCATCAACCTAAATCATACCAGCTTAAAACTCTTGCCTGTGTAAGGTGTGGTATGTTCTTTTTATCTTCTAATTTCAGCTTCACTTCAACCTTAGGAAACGTAACCTGGGAATTAGAAAAACTAAAAACTAAGCAACACATATATATTAAAAATATGATTAAAATAGCACAATTTTAAATTATAAATATGCATTGTAATGCCGGTATTTATATATATGTATATAAGCCATTAAACTGATAGGAGAAAGTACTGCAGAACTCTCAAATGATATGAACTGAGATTCATTTATAAAGTTTAAATATACTATATTTAAAGTTAGGGCACAAATTTATTTTGCAATTTTGCTCCCAGTAGGAAGTGATAGCATGACTTCAACTGCTTTGTAAAACTGATAAATTTTGTAAAGCATATTGCTTAGCATTTCAGTGAAATATTACTGAATAAGTTTTGTACGCTTAAGCACTAGTAAGGGATTATAAAACAAAATCTTAGCTGATGACAAATAAGCTATAATACCCCTGACAATTCTGCAAGCTGAGGATCTTCGATTTTGAAGGTGAATAAGCTTGGTACTGGATCTACAATTGAATGGCCAAGCTGAGTTGCAAGACTGTAACCCTGAGACAAGAGAAAGTTAAAATTTTTTCAAGAATTTAGGTTACATACATGATGCAAATGAACAATTAATCCGTTATTACCTGTCTGCTACTCCCACTAGCAACCAATAGATAGTCAGCTTGAATAGATTCAACCAAATCAGCTGTACGTTTCTCAACTTTCACATGAAACTTGCCACTAGGATCGACAGATGCATTTGTTACCACTTTTCCTGTTTGCAGAGAAACTGTTACAGGAACTCATTTATTAGATAACGAATTTCAAACACTGATAATGTTGAAAAAATCTACCAATTAAATGGTCTCCATGATATATAGTACAAGAGCAACAAAAATATGTAACTTTCAACACAGAAACATCTTGTAAGGAACCATTTGATGAAAAGATTATTCTCATACACTACAAAAAGATTTATTGAATGAAAATGGATACTTGAGAGAACCAGAAGTTGTAAAGTAAGAATGGAGAATACAGTTTGTGGATCAAGAGAATCTCTACCTCCCTTCTGTTTTGCCACAGTTAGAAGACAATCAATAATTGAAGTTGAACTGTTGCTGACAGGAAACACTCTACCATCATCCTCAATCTATAGGCAGACATTGGTGAGTAGATGTGCAGAATGGCAGAGGTAACATATTACATGAAATTTTTGTGACAACCTTCAGTTGCACACCATGTTCAGAAAACCAGGACATTGTATCGGCAGGGCCATGCATGTTGAAGAAAGATCCTCTCAGTTCCCGATGACCCCTAGGATAATGTTCTGCTAAAATCTGCATGTATATGAAATTTATAGGTACACAAATTCAATTAGCATATGCTAACTACTGACTGGATGGTTAAAATTTACATCGACAGAAATCCAGTTAGACTAGCATCGTATTGTCGATAAACTCGTTCATAACAATGTTCACTATAAAGCAGTTGTTAATTCATACACAAACTACTTGGGAAAGCACCTTCCAAAGTTGCAAAATGGAATCAAATGCTAATACAATTGCTCACCATATTGTCAGAACAATAGCCGTTCGTAACATTGCATCTGCCTCCTCCTGATATTTTCACCTGTCAAAAACATAAAACAACCATCCAACCAACTTAAATAATAAACAGAGAGAAGAATAATTAAAAAGAAAATATGGGTTCATCAATATGGACGGCTCTAAACTATAATCCATACACTCACAAACAAAAAGAAGAAGAGAAAAAACCTTTGATAGAGGCCTTCCTTTCTCTAAAACCAATACATTAAGGTTAGTCGCTAATGTCTTCGCTCTGATTGCTCCAAATATTCCAGCTGCTCCACCTCCAACCACTACCAGGACCTCCTCGTTTGACTGACCAATTACCATGGGCAAACTCATTACACAAAAAGTAACATCAAAATATATTCAAGAAAAAACAAAATGCAGGAGAGATTACGAGAGGAAAATAACATTGAATGAAACCTGGTGAGTTATAGTGGCGAAGGTAGCGGTAAATTTGGGTTTATTCGGAGTCATAAGAAGATGGACATACTTGGTGTTGGTGAAGCTCATGCTTGTAGCTTTAGCTGCGGGTGATATTCCATACTGGAAAAACACATAGCGGGCTAAGTATAAGCTCATCGAGAACTCTCTTGCTCCGCACTGGAACTTGAGGATTTTTTTGAGCATCTGACTGCATCTTCGTACGGGTTAAGGATAGGGCCTTAAAAAGGCTAAGTTACCCCCTTAAACTTGAAAGTACTGGCCGACTTTCACATATTGTAACGTTATAATCAGATTAGTCCATAATTTCTCTAAAATAACTGAACGCCTCAAACCAATCATGTGAATTTCAAACACAAAGCATATGTTTGGTACAGGGCTAATTTAGTCAGAAATTTTTTTTTTTAGGTGTTTTTTCATTTTCTGAATTTTTAACATCCTATAATCATCATATTATAATTAAAATTAAAATTAAAATTAATTAATCTTCAAGTTCTTTATATACTGTTGTTTGATGTTTAAATTTAAGTTTTTAAAGGAATAATTACTGGAATTGAAAAATCATTTAAACATTATTATGCTTTTTCTTAACATTTATTTACATATCGTTTTATTATTTATATATTTAATATTCAATGATTATCATCACACTTAAGAGTTAGTGATGAATTCATATTTAGATGAATGATATGTTATCAAAAATTATTATAATTTATTATTAATTTATGATAATTTAACTTTTTAAATTCTTCATACATATCTCACTTTATTATATTTTTACTTTATTTATACGTTATATATATTGTTAGACCCTAGGTTTTGATTGTTGTATCACGTGTGAGTCAATTTAAGTTATTTGCAATTTGCTAAGTGTTTTTGTATTTGGTACGGGCGTACCAACTATTGTAAGTGAGTAGTACGACCAGACGGTTGGGTGTACCAAGTGTGTATTGTTTCATTGGTTTTGGTACGGGCGTACCATTGGTTGTACCGCAGTACGTCAACTCACAGGAATTTAGTTTGTCAGTAAACCTACTTTGGTACGGGCGTACGCAAACTCGCAGGAAAATTTATTTGTCAGGAAACTTGGGTTGGTACGGGCGTACCAAGTGATGGTACGGCCGTACCACAGTTCCCTACCATTTTCCAACGGCTAGTTTTGAATCCGTATGGGCATACTAATATTGTATGGTCGTACGTGTCTTAGAAATTAGGTTTTAAAGTCTAAGAAACGGCTAGTTTCATAGATAGAACTTTCATACTTTCTTTGCTAACGAAAATACACTTATAGAGCATCCGTTTTTGAGCTATTCTCACCTGCTACAAGTAAGTTTCAAGCTTGTTTCTTCATTTGCTCTTTGTGTATTATTGCAATCATTGTGGGGTTGGTGTGAGATTAATCCATTGGGGATTATTGTGTATTTGAGTTGTTTGTGAGGATTAAGATTGTAAAGGTTAAGAGTGTAAGCCTTGAAAACACTAGGGATTGGATTCATTTATGAATCCTTTGTTGTAATAGATTGAACTTTAGTGGAACCCTAAGTTGAGACTTAGGAGAAAGTGGATGTAGGCAAGAGTTAGCCGAACCACTATAAATCGCACGTGTTGCCAGTGCTTCTTGGAATTTCATTTGGTATCAGAGATTTTGGTGCTCATTTTTAGAAGAAGTAAAATTCTTGAGTGAAAGTTCCTATGGCAACCAAAAGTCAATCCTATACAAGACCCCCTTACTTCAATGGAACCGATTATCCCTATTGGAAACATCGAATGGAAGTGTTTTTGGATAGCAATGGATGTGAGCTATTTGATATGCTGAGGAAAGAGTACTCTCCACCTACAATTACAACTGAAGGAGTTGTCTCTCTTAAGGATAGAGACAATTGGACACTTGAAGAGAAGAATGCAAATTGCAATAATAAGAAGGTGATGAACATGCTTTATTGTGTTATTAGTCGTGAAGAATATGGTCAGGTATCTCATTGTGTCACAGTTAGGCAAGTTTGGATTGCCTTAAAAACACATCATGAAGGAACCAACCAAGTTCACACGAAGAAGATTCAACGGCTCACACATGATTATGAATTATTCAAGATGAATGCAGGAGAATCAGTTTCGGAGATGTATAACCGACTTATGATGATTATGAATGGTTTAATGAAGCTCGGCAAGATGTACCAAAGAGAAGACATCAACAATAAAATCTTACGAGTTTTACCGAAAAAGGATTGGGAGGCTCGAGTAACATCTATCGAAGAAGCTAACGACTTGTCTGCTCTATCTACGGATGTGCTTCTTGAAAAACTCCTAACATATGAGATAACTCTCAAGAAAGGAGTTGAGGAAGATAAAAGACGGGGGATTGCACTCAAAGCAACTAAAGAAGAAGATTCCTCCTCAACTAGTGAAGGAGACCTAGAAGATGAAGTGGCTCTTCTTTCCAAACGAGTAAAGAACTTCATCAAGAGGAAGAAGAATGAAAGGGATGGCAAGAAGCCATTTGATCCAAGGAGAGACTTCAATTGAAGGGATTCCAACCGTAGAGACATCCCAAGGAGAAATCAAGTCACGTATTTTGAGTGTAATAAAACCGGACACATGAGGAATGAATGTCCACTCCTCAACAAGCCATCCAAGCCTTTCAAGAAGAAG
Organism: Dalechampia spathulata; assembly: GCA_948192965.1. Lineage (NCBI taxonomy): Eukaryota > Viridiplantae > Streptophyta > Magnoliopsida > Malpighiales > Euphorbiaceae > Dalechampia > Dalechampia spathulata. The sequence continues at coordinate 84 of CANYBF010254856.1, read as the reverse complement.
GCATTGAAAGCCACATGGGATGATGATACCGAATCGAGTGAAGCAATGTCCCATGATGAAGGAGTCACCAATCTATGCTTCATG